>ML785192.1:254917-269790 GCA_009831015.1 Picea engelmannii | reverse complement strand
GTTTTAAGAAAAAAATATCAAAATGATTAAGAATGAAATATTGATGCATGAGAATATATTTCAATCATATTAAAAATCTCTAGGGAGGCTTCCCAAGAAAAACACCATACTCTGTAATGTTCCATACAATTACAAAAATTTATGAAGATATTGAAAAAAAATCTATAGTATTTGGTAATGGGGATAAATAAATTTATTAGTATCAATGGATTTTCCATCCATTTCTATAATATATGTTGTTACATCATTAAAAAATACCATTATAGAATGTTTGAAATCACTGGGAAAAGGTTATGGGTTAGAGGAGGGATGAACTCTCTGTTCTCCATGTTCATCTAAAAGGAAACTAATTTTATTTTATTTAGTAGTTTCAAACTAATATCTCTATCTAATGTTTCATATCAAGTCTTCACAAAAAATTAACCATGTGAATCTATTAGGGTCCTACCCTAACTCCCTTAAATAGATAGATAGATTGCTATGTACTGAGGCCAGATCTATTAAATAGGGACTATATAGTAGATGTAGTGTGAAAGAAATAATTGTAATAAGGCTTACTACAAGGTTCAAGCTACTATAAAGTTCCTTCACAATAGAGTTCCTGTAGGGTTAGATAGAAACTAAAAAATGAATTAGAAGCAAGGTAATGAGATGTCTTGTGAAGCTTATTGTAACGGGAACTCTACTCATCTAGTAGGGTCCTCCTTGATGATGCAAGTGAACATTTCTTTCATCAATAAAGGTAGTAGTACTTGTAGAATTTTGGTTCCCATGCAATTTCCTATTTGAATTTTGGTTCGAGATCTTTGTTTGACAGTTGGGTGATTTCTATCAAAAATAGAAATGCCATTTGGCTTCCTTCTTTCGCCATATGTCTTCAAAACTTAATGAGGTGGGTGATTTAACTTTTGATAATTATTATCTTTAATTTGATACCATTCCCACATGTTTTGGAACTTGAAAAACGTGATCTGGGCAGAAATAATTAAATTATGGACTCTTCAGCACATTCGACAGCTCATTGGTATTGCGTTTTTCCCTTTAGCCGCTGAAAGTCAGAGCTTTTGGTGGCTCACTACACTGTCAAATTTTCCACTTACCCGTCGAAAACCCTAAAATAAACTTAGTTTTAATTTAAGAAGAAAATCGATTTATACATTGAAATACCATCTTTAAGAGCTTGTCTCTAAGCCTTTAAATCTGAAGAAATTGAAAATTCTTCTTCTTCTTAATGCTCGTCTTATCATGTGATTTGGAAATCATTAGCAAGTTATTTTTTATCGCTAACATAGTGTATCGTTTATCATTACCATGCCAAGGAATTGCTTGCCAGCTTTGATTGGTTGTATTCAAATTAATTTTCTTTACATCATCATTTTTTATAAGAATTAATGTTGCCTTTACACTTCTTATGTCATGATTTATTTTTCTCCCCAAACTCTTTCTTACACTTCTATCAATTTTGTTCCTCAATTTTGACAACATAATAGTAGGTGGATCGCAAAAAAGAGATTATTAGAAGATTCATTTATGTTTGGATGTTTATGTGTAGGTCAATGTGTTGTTTTAGAATCAAGTGTCATTTAGATTCCCAAATAGCCAGTGTTGTACGTTGGATATGAAATGCATTGGTTTCATGCTTTGTTCCTTATTTTTTCTAGCTAATTTTAGGTTTCATGCTTTGTCCCTTATTTTTTTTGAACATGTTGTATAATTTTCATTACAAATATCTAAATATATACCAAATTATTTGAATAGATTTGTATATTGTACTTATAATGTTTCAATGGATTTGTTGTAATAGGTAATTACAATGTCAACTCCAGATGAGAAAAGAGAGCTTGTTATGTTAAAGTGGCAAATGGTGATTCATGGTGATGGGAAATGTTACTGCCCTTGTTGTGAATGCAGGGGTTTTAATGGAAGAAGACTATCTTTAAAAATAGTTGAAAAACATTGTAGGGAGAATGGGCACGTTGAATGGGGCAATGAATATCATCCCATGGTAAGTAATTAGTTATTATAGATCTTTAAGGGTATTATACATTAATTGTTTTTTTTAATTTATCTTTCAAAATAATATTTGTGATATACTCTAACTGTATTTTATTTCTTCTATTGTTTTTATCAAAGAAAAAACATCCTAAGAATGTGATGCCTCCTAGCAGGAGACGTTTTCATAGAGATAATACTGAAGAACAAGTTGAACTTAATCGTGTGGATAATGATGACCACGTTATTCCTATGTAAAATGATGATATTAATAATACAATTGATGACGATGGGACAAATAGATTTATAATGCTCCAATGGATGATGATTTCAAATTGCAGGAGGACAACTTACAGGATGATAATGATGGCAGTGATGAGGACAATGATGATGAATATATTTTGGATAAACCTATCCTTCAAAATGCCACGGAATCCCTATATGAGGCACAAAAAAAAGCGTTCTCTCTGCTGTAATGTTGTTGGTCAACTTGAAGGTATCAAATGGTTTTTCAAACACATGTATGACACAGATCCTAAGGTAAGAAACATAATTTTACAGTTTTATGCAATTTTCAACTTTTATTTTATTTTATTTTATTTTCAGTGTCAATTGATGTCTAAATTAAGGATGCGATATTTATAATGATTAATATAATTTTCATTATTGATTTTTTTTTTTATATTGTTGTTGTAGGTTGATAGTTGAATATTTCTTACCATCACCAAATAAGTTACCTTGCACATACCGAGAATTATCTGCCATTCTGAAAGAAATTGGAATGGAATATCAGGCTATTGATGCATGCTCCAATGATCACATCATATATTATGGACAATATGAATCTGAATCGAATTTCCCACTCCAACCCTAGATGCAAAAGTCTTACATGTCAAATTATCTTTTCAATGTTTATCTTTAGATATACTATAATATGAAGATCGTTGGCCTAACGTTTCCTTCTCCCTCAATGGAGTGTAGGTACAACCAAATATGTATCTATCAGACCTATCATCCATCTCGAGAGATGAAATTTTGAGAGGGACAAGGGAAAACATATCCAAGACATGTTACAAGGCGAAATCAACTAGAGGTGAAAAGGTCAGAAGAAAGTTTGGTAGGCACATGAAATTATTTCTTGATGAATGAGGATCATGCTCTTATGACGATGAGAGCATAGGTGACATAAAGGTTCCCTTGAGGTACAAACACCTACTGAAATAGTGGGTACCCAAGTAACTTCTAGAGTTGGACACCGATTTCTGTGTTAATTAGAGGATGTATCGCATTGCTTCGTCATCCATCCATGGCCTTGGTTTATTATCCATGGACGACATAAAGGTAAAATATGGTGGATTAGTTGAATTATTTGAGTATGTTGGACCATGTTACAATTATGGAGTATGGTTGAGGCTGGTCTAATATATGCCTAGTATGCGGAGATACGCACTCGCCGCAAATTATATACAGCTGAAAGACAATAATAAAAATAAAGGAGCGACTATGTATATTGATGGAAGGCCAAAGGCATTGGGGAATATTGCAGGTATTATAAACAGTACAAGTCCTGGGACAAAAAGAAAGGAACACAATTGAATTTTTGAGGAGCATGAAGGTAATAGGATATTTGTATGTGTGGTGAAAACAATAATGACAGGCAAAGAGTTGTTGGTCGATTACAATCTAAATTGAGTTGACCTAGGAACGTATTCTTTTTCTACGGTACAAAACCCATTATACCCAAACTTAAAAAGGGATTACTTAATTTGTGAATGTTTCATTTGTGATGAAATTTTAATTTATTTCTGAATGTTCCATTTGCTAATTTTTTCTCGATGTTTCATTTCCAAATATTTTCTAATTTGTATGTGTGAATGTTTCATTTGATAATATTTGCCAATATTCCATTATTTCATATATTTTTTTTTCAATATTTCTTGAACGTACTAACATTCTTTTTGAAATTTTTCCAGAGTGGTGATCGAGGCAAAGGCCTCGTTCCTAGCACTGCATCGACTGAAAACGATGAATATATAAGCGATGAAGAGATATTTGATTCTAGAGACCCCTTGCAGACAATAGAATTGTCCCTAAGAAAGGCCAATAGGGAATTCTGGGATTTGGTCGCTGCTAGGCCAGAAAATGTTGAGGATTTCCAAAGGATAGTTGAATTACGCATTAAGATATCAAATTATGGGGTAAGTCATGTCATCTAACAATATCAATTTTTGGTTTTAAATTTTGTAATTTGATATATGAAATTAATACATATTTATCATTGTAGAATTTTGTGAGATCGATGAGAGGGGAAGGGGAAGGTCCTGGTAGCAGCAGCATGACTGCAACAACGAACCCGCATGGCCATGTAGCCACCAAGATATTTTCCACACCAAGTGTGTCACCTGAGATCGATTCTATACCTTCTAGGGGTGATGCCATGCCCCCAAAGCACACACCAGATCGTGCAGGCGGTGTACATGATCATGGAACTGATCACTCTTCTGTTGATTATTACCTTAGTTCTACATGTATCCAAAGCAAAGGAACAACAACGGTATCATTTTTGGTCGACAAGGACATGGTTCCTCTAAAAATATTACATATACCAGGTATCTAATATATGTCTTTATTGAGATTCTTGTTATATAATTGTTTAAACAATCACATATCAGTGAGATTTAAATTACTAATGATGACAATGTTTTACAGGAAACAATGTGTTCTACAATAGTTTGCATGACTATGCATTAGAAATTTTTGGGCCGACCATTCAACTACGATGGAATCGAAAAAATTCCAAACTGAAAAACCTTCTTATATCCATACTGGTTGGCGAGTTTGGTGACTCATTCAATAAGTCGAAAGTCCTAAAAAGGACCGGAAAGCATTTGAAACATGTTAGAGAGGCGTATAGGAATAAATTAGTATAGGACCCCAAGTGTGAACGCCCTTTGGTTGTCCTAGAGAGGGAGTGGAAAGAAAATTTTCTCGATGCAAGAGAATTAGCGATGAAAGCACAAGGGAAGAAACCACCTGGCCCTGGAAGGTAAGAGGTGTTTTCAATTTACTATGATGTTCTTTTGTTTATTTTATGAGGAAAGCAATCAATATCTAACATATTTCAAGATATTGCGTAGACTCCAAGACACTTCCAAGGCAACAAAGGAAAGACAAGAAAAACACGACCAACATAAACTGGGCCAAGGTGGTTATGAGAGATTGAAGGAACGGGTTGTAAGGGCCTAAACATTTTACTTTTTTTTATCGTCGTCACAAAATATGTAATTCATTGCAGCAAGTGACTAATGATTTTGATATTGCTCAATGCAAGGGGATTTGTTCAATGACCAAGCCACATAAGAAGATCTAAAGTTCAGGTTCACGGAGGGATTTGATGACGTGGTGGCGTGACGAAGAAGCTTGGGGAAATCACCATGTGTCTCTCTAGAGGACATGGTAAATAAAATGAAATTAAAAACTTGTCGATTAGTTTTTACTCATTCATTGCTTGTAATGTAAAATATATTTTTTATTCATTTAAAATGTAAAATAATGTGTGTCTTTTCCACATTCACATGAGAGTAACAATGCTACCAATGATCCTGATGTACCGGCTGATGAACCACATCCAGACCCCCATATTGATTCAAGAGTTGTTGCCGAAGGACCATTACATAGTGGTATGCGCACATTTTTAATGTTTTTCCATTTTTCAATGAGTATTAATATTTAGGGTATATTTTATACTAAATACTTATATTGTTTCATATGGAAGAGCATGTAGATGTCGATCGAGAGAGGAGATCAACAAGCGTAGAAACAACAATGCGGCCACCAACTACTGTTTCTACTGCACCGGCTAATCCAGGTATAAAACATTGCAATTAAATCTATATTAATTAAATTTCCCTAGGAATAGTGAATAACAATATCACTTGAATTTTTTTTGTTGTTGCAGTAGTGGATGCCCATGATGCGCATCCTCAACCTCCATGCCGAAATACTAGAAGTTCATCATGGCATGAGGTGTTGAGTAATGATGATGAAACACTTCAAGAAGGCCCAATAACTATGGGGGATCAGTTAAATTATGATGATGACTTAATTTGTGCTTTCATGGAGACCAAGAAGAAGAAGAAGAAGAAGAAGAAGAAGAAAAACAAATGATTAGACATTTTATTATTAATATAAATCCAATATATTTCTGGTCCAATGTAATGTATTTTGTTTTCCTACATGTCATGAATGTTATTTTCTTTCATGTTTTTTGTTTTAGCACATGGCGATGAATGTTTTTTGCTTACGTTTAATGTTACTATCATTTCTAATTATAGTTTTAAAATCTAGATAGATTGGGTATGAGGAAATGAGAGTGATGTGAGAGGGGGGGAGGGGCCAAAAGAGATTGCACCTTCACGTGGTTGGTCCTGTTCAGTAGAGAATAATTTATTCTCGAAACGAAGAGAAGCTCATTCAGGTATTCATGTTTAGTCATTAATTTGTAAAGGTTGTTACATCTTTAATTATTATTTTGAAATATAATTAAGTCATGTGATGAATCGTAGGATGGAGAAGAGCAACATTGGAGGCACCCCATCACTCAAAGTTATGGATCTTGTTAAGGACTGGTTTAAGGTGATTTTTGATTGATTTATGACTATCATGATATTTCGTAATGAATGTGGAGATCAATGATTATTTTTAGGAAATTTGAATTTAGGAAGACAAAGTTATGCTGACTCCACGAGTGTTAAGGATGCATGGCGGTGGGCACAATCCCCAAGGTATGTCTCTCTATCCAACACTGTTTCTAGCCTAAATCAATTTAGTACACACTAAATGCGGTGACCCTGAGGTTCATCATCCTCTTCATATGCTTCTTGCTCCTCCTATGAGGTTCGAACCTCCTAACCTAACCTAGGCTACCCCTACATACTTCGTCCTACCCTAAACCTAACCTACATCCTAAGCCTAGCAATCCTAGACTCTTAGTGGCCTAACACAAGACATCTAGACCTAATCTATATAGCTCCCTAAAGCTACTAAAGCTACTAACTTGGCACTCAATTTAGGACTGACATAACTATTGCAAAGATAGTCCCACCATTTCAATGCTAGATATATATTCACTCTGACACAGTCCCCAATTCTTGGAAGTTTTGGGGAGATTAATATATCATTTGATTTATTGCAATGTCTAGAACAACATACCATTGTAACTGACTAAATCCAATAACTTGGATCATGTCCCTTCTAACTAGATTTAGATACTAAGTTCCATATAAGTATACCTTGCAATTGTTGTTGTCACCATGTTTGTGTGGGTTTGTTCTTTTGGTCACTTGTTTATTAAATATTTCCTTGAGATAATGATATAGTTGAACCTGTGACAAGCACACAATTGTAATTATGTTCCCTATATTTAAGTGCAACTTATAATCATTTATCATAATAAGGAAATGATCTTTTTTCTTAAATTTGGATTTGATTCCTAGTTGATGCCATAATTTAGGTTTATGTGTTGTGTGGTGATTAATTGTAGCAATGGGAAGAACTTCTCATCATTCAATTAAGTTCAGTAATGAGGTGTGTATTGTCTTTGTCTAGACTATGAATAGGATATTTAAAACCCACTAGAATTTTGAGTAGATCTCTTTCTTATCACAATTCATTTTCCACTACAAACCCCCTTCATGAAACCAACCTTCAATCGCTAGGTATTTTTAATTTCACCCATGGTTACATAGTAAAGTCCTCTCAAATCTAGACTCTCCCCTAAAGACATTGTTAGGCAATGAATTGACTAATCTGTGGTTGGTGACTCACCGGGGAAATCATCTTCTCCCTTCTCTACTTTTAGTACTATTTTTGTAGTCACATCAAGGGCTTCATCTTCTAACGAGGATGAGCATCCCTTTTTCATGTTACATATGAAATTTCTATTTTATCATTTCTCTTTTTCAGTAGTTTAACTTATTTTGTTTTATAATTCAGCTTCGAGGAGATGCTACTATGATCCCACAATGGGTCTCTACTCAATTGTAATTTTGAGTCCCATTGACCTACCTTTGAGGTCATTAGTGAACATTGATAAAATTATCATATCTTGGTATTCTTACATTTCCCTATTATTGGGTACTTTCATTCATAAAAATAAAAACTCAGAAGTCAGGTATCCTAACATAAAAAAGGATCAAGAAAATGATTTCTAGTAAATCCATAATCATTCATTTGTAAACAAAATAACCATTACACCTTGAGAATCTCCCCAAAGGAAAGAAACATGTCGTACATTTAGTAAAATGGGGATCAAAATTTGTTGTAGTTATTTATAATATTCATTTAAAGGGAGGCATTACTTAGGTCCAGTTAATAATAAGTTGCTTATATGTCAGCATTTTGAGAAGATCAAGAATTTCTACTTAGGTGGTGTTGGCATTAATACTACACATGCTTGGTTTGAACACAACTTTATTGGAATGGTAAATATTAAAAGTGTTTCAAGGAATTTCCTTTGGACAACACTCTTTGTGAAGTTTTTTGTCCATATTCATTAGAAACCTACCCTACCCTATCCACCACTCTAAACTATTAGACTCCTAACGTAAGATCTCTAGGCCTCTCTCCTACTATCCTAAAAACTCACGTCCATCCTCAGGATTGTCTACCATTTGACTGTCCTAAGCTATTTTTGCAGCCCCAACCTACCTAACATTGACCTATTTTCATACTAGCTCACCATAGGATATATCCCCTTTCATGCCTAGGCCATTATCTCCCTAACGCAAGGCCATTAACCCTATCTCCTAAACATTTAGACACCCCACGGTTACCTACAGAAACCCTTATTGTTGACTATCCTAAAGTCTTAATGTAAGACCCTATTCCACTTTGACACACCCCTAAAAACAAACTTGCATACCTCATAGTCACTCTACCTAAACCGCCTCCCAAACTCTCCACCCAAAATCGTAGTAAAACCTTCAATTATGACTGTGTGAACATAGTCATTCCCAGCCACATTTAATTTGTTTTTGATAGAAATAATTCATGGGGAACATAACCTACAATTTGTATACATAAGCAACATTAAAAATCTTAACTTTTGTGCATTTGGAGGGGCTACATATCATTTTCATTTTCATATTTAGGACAAGTGGGACTGATACATATTGAATTGAAGTCAAATAGACAGTCCCAACTTCTGATATGTAATGAATTGAGAAGGATACTATTGGATTATTGGATTGACACATATAAAATGTTTTGTGGCTTTGAAATATTGATGTCTTGAAATTAGTTTGATCAAATTCATAGATACTTCAAAGAAAATTATTGTGCTCTAATAGGAAAATGTGTATATCATTAAAATTTATTCATTGATTGATCTTAATAATTTGAATACTTGCATTGTTCTTGAGATTGAAAGCATCATCCTCTAGGCATTGTATACAAACACAAACACATGTGGCATTTGCACACTTAAGTGAATATCTTGTTGTCACATGCATTTCCTTGAATCATTCATTGAATATATTTTAGATGAGTTTACATGAAAGAGTGTTTCATTATTTCATTGTATGTAGTTTTTTTCATATCATGGTCTATGTGAAATATGAGATATTTTCACTCTTTGTTGTTTTCAGAAATAAAGAATCTATGTACACAGGTGAAAGACGAGCCCTCAGTAGGCAAAGTTGTCATTGGTGGGTTGTTTAACTTAGTGAACCATGAAGGAAAACATGTAATAGACCATGATTTTATGGAAAAGTGGACAACAATCTATTTTGGCTCTACTCACTATATTGATATTTTCCTTGATGAAATTTAGAAAATGGTTGTTGAAATTGGTAAAATAAGTATGTTATTAACTCTTTCAATAATCTAGGTTCAACATTGATTTATCATGAAACAAAATTATTTTCCTTGCATGAAAAAATGTTATGGGGATATTGGCAAGTAGTAATCATAGTTTAGAATTGTTTTTCAACCTAATTGTATCTGAAAATTGTGAAATATTAAATTTGACTCCGGATAGATTATTTGTATAACTACCAAATGCACATACTTTAAGTTAATACATTTCATAGGATTTTTGTGTTTCTTATTAATATGCACATTGTACATTGCTATGCCTTCAATTATTATTTCCATCTCGAGGAGATGTGACTATCAACCTCCTAGGGCCTGTATTAGGCTTGAGAAGGCTGACTATCTTCTTTACATGTCGTTGTAGCTTCTAAATTTTAGCTTCTTGTTCCCTGGATTTTTCTCTTAGGCATTTATTTTTCACATCTAATAGGAATTCCTTCGATTTAATAGTGCCCAACTACTTCGTAAGGGAGGTCTGCTGCTGTGAAAGATCCTCCACCCAATGCTCTAGATTCACCTTCCACAATTTGAGGCTCGATATTAAATCCCCTAGCATGGATTGAGACTCATCACAATGGTGCTTACATCTAGAAATGACAAGGTAAATTGGATCACCAGTATTGACCATTAGGGGGTTGACTCTAGTGCCAGATCCCAAGTACATAATGAAAGTGTTATCTCTCCAAGAAATCACTCCCTGACTGTAGAAGGGTGTAAGTTTGGTAACTTAAATAGATCAATAAATTGTGGATGAAAAAGGATCAAATCGGATGACATTATAAACTCACATCCATTTAGAAAGACATGGGTCACTTGAAAGACCAAGACTTTCAACTATGTTTCTCAGAAGGTTTTAATCAATGTGTGAAAACATGGAGAAGACTCATTATGCTAGCAAGAAATACCTACACAAAGGCATATGTGAATGACCAGTAATGATAGGTAAGATACTTCTTCATACCAGCAGAAACATATATAAGATTTGTATAGAGTAGATGGCCAGACATAATAAGTAAATACTTGTAGCTTAATCTTATGAGTGCGCTGATAAGTTGACAACTATCTAGAAATAAGACAAACATAAGAATCAATGTATATAAGTCTAATATACCAACGAAGATATGGGATGGCAGCCTTCTGTCATTGAGTATACATAAACTTGGAAAGAAAGGATATGAAAACTGAACAAATTTTTTTAATAAGTTTTGCATTGAATTTTTAAAGTTCTGAAAACATAAAAAGAAAAACATATAATAAACTTGTGCCTCTATCCTTCGATCTGCAAACAAAACAATACAATTTTTTTTATAAAGAATAAAACACAAATTATAAAGAAAAAATGCAGAAATTAAACTGAATATATCTCACAAACAGGGATCTGGGTTCTTGTGATTTTTGGACTAGAAGCACATGATGTTATGATAAAAAACCCAGTAAAGTTTAGGCCAACTTAGTACATGGTTTTTGAGAAAATCAATATAGTCACCCTTAGCCATTTCTCTGATATATCAGGATCCGTGCATCGGATGGCTCTGATTTTTTGCATGCAAATGTATTGGGACCATAGGAACCTTCCCACAAAATTTCAGCCAAACCCAGTGCACGGTTTTCGAGAAAATCAACATCATCACTTCCAGCCATTTCTTTGATATCTCGAGATTCGTGGATCGGATGGCTCTGATTTTTTGCGTGCAGATGTATTGGGACCATAGTAACCTTCCCACAAAATTCCAGCCGAATCCAATATACAATTTGTGAGAAAATTGTCTCTGAAGTTTGTTGTTACACCCCTGAAGCAACCTGTAACAAAAACAATATCAATAATAAAATTTTGAATGCAATTGCATGTGATTGGTACGCAGATCAAATGGAAAATTTGGACGATATGAAAGCACACGCTCCAACAAACTTGGTGGAATAAATGATTAAAGGAACACGCAGGTAAAGGCATGACGAGAGGGATCAATGAGGTAAGCAGATCCATTTTTTTCTCAGCATATCCCCGAACTCTGAGTTTAAGATTTATGTTTATCTTCTTGTAGTATCTTCCATACCAACCAAATACATAATTTTTTCTACCAGAGGTTGCAAGACTAAATCCGATTTGGTTATATTAATGTGATTTGTAGCGATCTTCTCGGTGATATCATTTCCAGACTGTCAGCCTCCATGTCAGGTTGTTGCACTCCCCAAAATTGAAAATGGTATGCTTGAGTATGTTTTTAACAAATGACGCATTCTTAGCTAGGACTTCGAGTTTTCCATGATGGGCACCAATGTTTTGAACGTCGGATTGATTGGGGTACATTTGTTGTGGATCTGGTATGGTCAATGGACCAAATCCCTCTATCTCTAGTCTTTCCCCGAAAAAGACTCTTCGGTTGAGATCGCTTGCCTGGCAGAAACATTTACATTCTGCAGAGAAAACATTTAGGTGATCATTGCCGTCAGGTTAGTTCAACTCCTCAATGTATGGATTGGTGATTATGGAGCATGCTTTATTTTTATTTTTTTATGTTTTACTATATATATATATATATATATATATATATATATATATATTAATAATAATAATAAATTGTTTATTTTATTATAAACATTGGTTTCAAATAGTTTCATTCTTATTTTCATTATTATAAAATACAATTTCATTCTTATTTGCATTAAAAAAAAATGTTGTTTGTTTTATTATAATTTTTTTTTTAAAAACATTTTCGTTTTATTTTCTTTTGTTTTATTATAAAAATCTATTAAACAAAAATATATATATCTATGTATATAATATTAAAAACCTTAGGTAACACATAAAAATAATAGAAAATAACATAAAATATAAAAACAAATTATAAAAATAAAAACAATAACAAAACAAATAAAATTGCAAATGGACTTTTTTTATAAATTCCTTAAAACAAATGGAAACATGTTTTTGCGCTTCTACGCTAAGCAAGCATTCAATGATTACACAAGCACGCGTGCAACTCATGCGACAAGAGGTATACAATGCATTTTATTTACTTTGTCGCATTTGTCCTTCTTTCTGCATGTTGTGTTTTTCTTTGAACATCTCACAAGTTTTCATGCAGGATTTGTACTAAGTTTTTTTTCAAGTGCATAGACGATCGCCTCTTGCTGCTAAAGTGATTTTCAAAAATCACAAAAAAAT
Organism: Picea engelmannii; assembly: GCA_009831015.1. Lineage (NCBI taxonomy): Eukaryota > Viridiplantae > Streptophyta > Pinopsida > Pinales > Pinaceae > Picea > Picea engelmannii. The sequence continues at coordinate 256,760 of ML785192.1, read as the reverse complement.
TTGAAAATTGACATGTTTTATTCACTGCTTAAAGGAGCTGATTCTGGTCTTATACATCATGGCATTTGCAATTACACATAAACCTGTTCATAAAACCATTTGCGCCATGAATTCCTTCCGCACATTTCTCCTTCAAAGCAGCTTGTTCATCCCTGTGTTGAAGCCCATCTTCCATTTACTTATCCTTCATGACTTCGCACATGCCTATCTTTCCGAGTCGCATACATCTCTTTAGCTTTTTCAGTTCAGCTTGCCTTGTCAATAAAACTATCCAACTCCCTTTCCCTGACTACATTGCCTTGCCATAAACATTGTTACTAGTGAGATCTTTTCATTTATAGTCCTACCAATATTTTTATCCAAACTCGTGTTGACTGATGTGGGATTCCTTAAGGCCCACCTTTCAACAAGTCTTGCCCCATCGACCTCAACACCTTATCTAGGATATAGACTAGAGTCCATTTTTGAGTACCTAGAGGCTTGCATGCCTTAATGGCCAGTTCTCTCGTTGACAATCGTGGGAATACATCAATGTCCCTTGATCGTCAGATCTTGCAAGTGGCTCGACATCAGCTCATTCATTCGCACTTCACCAAATGTACTCGGGTACCTTGACACTCATTGACATCAATGGTGAGTTGCCTCGCATTGGTTAACGACATTCATCATTGGTTAGTAATCCAATGAATTCTTTTCATGCTCGACATCGACACATTCATTCACATGATTAGAATTGTACCATCAGGCTTAGCAGTGAGTGAAGACTATACACTTTTCATGACTCTATCAGTAGTTACAGTAGCATGACTTCACCCATATGAGACTACCACAGTTCCACTTTCATACTTTCTCTTTTCCATGGTGCATTTAGCAGCAGTTAAGCTTCCTCCACTTCACATTCTCTGATCCAGCAGATAGCAATCGCAGCTACAGCAGCAGTCACTTTCCATATGATCCTGCAACAATGACATCTTCCATGATCTAGCAGTTGCATCAGCCATATTCCTATTGCATAGTTCATCAACATTTTGGGTAAGTGGAGGTATGTTATTTTCTAAACTTTAATCATGTAATTCCTCAACTACTGGCAATGAATAATTTGGAAAATTCCCTCATTAATTTCCCTTTCCTTTTTCACTTCTATGACTTATGCCACATTGTATGAGGACATGCGACAAATTAAGTTGGGGGGTACGAGACTTTATTCACTATCATCACTCCACTTTTCCACTACCATCATTCCATTTTTCATCTCATTTACCATTTATGAACATTTCTTTTCCAATGATACTATGTTGCACTTTACTTCATAAGCACTGATATACATATTGGCATGATTCACACATATACAAAAACAAAAAAAGGGGCTTTCTTATACTCAATGATGTTTTCCTTATGCACATTGATAGCATACATTTTCCAGTAAAAATATGGACAAATTATTATCATAACAACAAGAGAACAAGTAACAAAATGAATGTTGTTAACACAAGAACCAACATTCTTTATATCAATGGTTTTCACACAAGAACCAACCATACGAAAAATGTCAGTTGTTACTGATGTAAATCCCATCCTGGAAAACATTCATTATCATCACTCAAAGCCAATATTCAGATGCCAAAATTTCTTAAGAAGATCCATGCATGGTTGCATGAGGACATGCAACAAGTTAAGTTGGGGGGTATGTTGGGGCTCACAAATGTCCTATTCTCATCCACCTTTCCCTTCATCATTCTTCACATTTCATCGCCCCATTAACCTTTCACGATATCATTTCCATAAATATACTTGGGTTTCACCTTATTGTTCTCCACTTTATTCATTTTAGTATTTAAAAGGA
>ML785192.1:228632-254867 GCA_009831015.1 Picea engelmannii | reverse complement strand
TGTATAAAAGAGAGTGCTCTCTCTTCATGAGGATTCAATTAGATTATTCAAGTAGAAGAGGAATTAGATTATTCAATTAAGATGTAATTAGAATTAGAGTAGTCATTAATGGTAGTCATTAGGATTCGAAAGAGAAATGGATTCTTAGCTTTGATTCATGGTTTTGGTTTTCATGCTTTCATTATTCTTTTATGAAGACTGATTTGATTATTGAATGTAAGATTTATTCATTGGCGAGAGATCTCATGTGTTGTTGTGCCATTTAACTCTTCACTTGTTGTATATTCTTTTCTTTCATGTAGTTCTCCATTTCTAGATTAATTTCCTTTACGCAATTTCCCATTCTTAGAGTAATTTCAATTACGCAAATAGATTAATGATTCAATTCAAGTCGTGTGTTATGTTAATGATTCTATTTCAGTCGTGTGTTAGATTAATGATTCAATTTCAGTTGTAGATTAAACATCAGATTAGATTAGTCTCGCTTCAATCTTGCATATACTTTGTGTGTGCTTCGTCAGTTTACAAACCCCGGGTTGAAAAATTAGATAAGTTGGGCAAATACTACAATGCAATTAATTCAACATTAGTTCGGCCCAATATAATGACTGTCGTTCCCTTGTTATGATTGTTGTTCCTTTTTTTGTTCATTTGAACGAGACGATTGTTGTTCCTTTTGTTGTTCATTGGAACGAGACGATTGTTGTTCCTTTTGTTGTTCATTGGAACAGGACGATTGTTGTTCCTTTTGCAGGTCGTGTTGTTCCTTTGAATAGAACAACTACCATTCCCTTTACGATTGTTGTTCCTTTACAGGTGTTGCATCTCTGGAAGCTAGGTATTGAAAATGGAAGGTAAGAACCTACATAGGCAACAAGTAAAACTCTTGTGCCAGCGCCTACCTTTGGTTGATGCATATAGGTTTTTTTTAGGACATCTTTAGAGCCCAACAGCCGTCGAAAGCTAAAATTAACCTTTGGCCTATTTTTAGAGGAAAAATCCTCATTTAATTGAATTTATGTGAATTTGAGCCTTTCTTAAAACCTCTAAAACTTTAAGATTTAAAAATAACTCTTCTACCTAATGATCCTCTTATCATGTGATTTGGGAAATATTAACTACTGATTTTTTATCACTAACAGAACCCCAACATTATTTTTGTGTGAATGGAATATTTTTTTTTTAAAAAAACCCCAACATTAATCGCTCTAGCGATGAACAGGTTCGTCGCTTGTATAGCCATTTGGACACTTGACTAAGTTTTCCAGGGTTTTCTTGGTCGATCTTACGACTAATATTAGTCGTTAGACCGACTAACATTAGTCACTAGACTGACTAATTATGGTCGCTAGAGTGACCAAGGTTATGTTTTCCTTAGAGATGCTAGCAAGGATTGCGACTAAAGTGGGTCGTTAGACCGACTAACATTAGTCTCTAAAATGACTAATTATGGTCGCTAGAGTGACCAAGGTTATGTTTTACTTAGAGATTCTAGCAAGGCTTGCAATTAAAGTGGGTCGCTAGATCGACTAATCTTGGTGGATGGAGCGACGAATGGTAACTTTTCCCTATTGTCTATAAGCTTCTTTTCCTAGTTGCTAGACTGGCGAATATCCATAAGTAGTCGCTAGACTGACGAATCTATTCCGAAGAAAAAAAAATCATCTTGGTAGCAACAATGACCCTATTCTGACGAAACTTCGTCGCAAAAATGTTCAAATTTAGTAGTGACTGAAACTTCTAATGAACTTCGAATATAAACTTGCTAATCCATGGAAGCTTCTCACCTCGAATATGCTCCTTGTTGATGACCATTCTCTGATTGCTCTCACCTTCTCTAGATCCATCTTCAATTCATTTGAAGAGATTACAAAACCCAATTAAATGAGTTATGTCTTCATAAAAGAGGATTTCTTTAGATTTATCGACAACTTCTCCTACTGCAACATTATCATTACTAATGTTAACTACCTCAAATGCTCTTCTTTAGTTTTACTAAAGACTAATATATCATCCAGATATGCAATCACAGACTTACCATTTTTCTCCAAAGTATAATTATTTTTTCTCCCATCATGAATGACATTTCTATCAAACTTCCATTGTCTCCCCAACAAGACATGACATACATCCATGGGAATCACATCACACAAAATATGATCTCTATATCCTCCTATCTTAAATTCAGCTAGGCATTGTTTAGTTACCATTACCTGGTGACCTTTCTGCAACCATGAGACTCTATATGGAATTGGATGTGCAGTTGTCTCCAGCTCCAATTTCTACACCATTTATGTGGATACCAACTTATCAGTGCTCCCACTATCAATTATCACCTTGCATACCCTCTCTTTGGTCTTGCAAGAAGTTCTGAACAAACTGTTCATCTGCACTGATTTTTCCACCTATGGATCTAGCTTCAAGAGAACCTTCTTCATCATCAAAGACCTCCCATCTTCTGCACTTTAGGTCTCAACATTTCACATGTGTTCTTCCAAAATGTGAGCTTCACCTCCTCCTTCTTTATTTTTCTTGGGACATTCCCAAGACATGTGTCATGTTTTTCCATAGGCATAACACTTCACCTCTCCTCCTCTGCCTCTTCCTCTTCCTCAAGGAAAAGAATTCCTTCCACCATATTGTCTCCCTTCGAAAGTTCCTCCTCTTTTTGAGTGAATGTGTGGTTTTCCAGTCTCAACCTTGGGATTTTTTTCCTTTTCATGGACAATTCCCTTACCTCTGTTTAGACATCTTCCTCTACTTCGTTGACTCTGTTTCCTAGCCAACTTCTCTTCTTCCTTTAATGCAATCTGATAAGCATCCTCCATTGTACTTACTGTCATCATACTGATTTCAAACTGGATTTCATATCTCAGGCCATTAATATACATGGCAACCTTTTCATCATCTTTTTCTCTCTATCCATCCCTGATGTTCAGCTTATAAAATTCCTCGGTGTATTCTTTTAATGTATTTCATTTCTGTCTCAGGTTCTATAATTTCCTGAACAGATTTATCTGATAGTCTTTGGGTATGAATTTAGCCTTCATCTTGGCTACCATTCTATTCCAGTTCTTGATCTTTTCCTTTCCTTTTCTTCTTCTATCAGCCTGTATTTCATCCCACCATAGTGATGCGTGTCCCTTCAATTTGGTGACAACATGCTTCACTTTATTCTCTTCATCAACTTCTTCATAGTCGAAGTATTTATCCATTTCTCTTATCCAATCCAACAATTCTTCAACATCTAAGTTACCTTCCTACATTAAGATTTATGTTTTTGTCTTGCTACCAATTTGACAACATCTTTCAACAATTGTTCTTATGCAACATCTTCCCCTACAACTCCTTTAACTTCCACATCTTCACTGTCCACATCATTGACATCTCCAGCATTAAGTGTTCTTCTTTTTGTTGTCTCCATAGCATCTAATATTGTGTGAAGTTATCTCATCTCCCTTTCCACTACTCAATTTTCTACAAGTTGCTCCGCATGTCTTCTAGGCAGCATGGTGCTAAACTTTTCCTTCACATAGAATTTATGTTACTGTGTTGATACCACTTGATGATACCGGAATAGTTCCTTCTTTTACACAGAGAAGAATTTGAGGCTCTGATACCACTTGATGCAGTACCCCTCTCTTCTAGGGGTTGTGCAACCTCCTGGTAAAGTATCTTCAAATACTTGAGCGGAATCATCTCTTCAAGCCTCTACTAGACCCAAAATTTAATTCACATAGGTCCCTTGTTGTTACCCGCGCAAGTTTGTTTCACTTGTGTAGCCTTTTCCTGACACTTTTGATAACACTGAGTGGTGAGCGCTAGCTCCTCTGCTAGGCCCTTCTCCTTATGACCACGATTTATGACCTCCAGCTAGCCCCCTTTCACGACTTTCAGATTCGGGTGTTTCGAGTGTAGTTGATTCCTTTCCCCTGAAATACGGACCAACAAAATCACCCGGAGAAGATCTATGGCCCACGCTTCTCCAACAGTTGATGGATGTGATTCACTTAGGAACTTCAACTTTGGGATTTCTGAGTGTTCCAAACACCCTTTTTCCCTAGAGTGACTTTTACCTAGAGTTGCAGATCAAGCACCATGTGCTCACCTCAATCAACGATCGAGATTGTCCTTTGTTCCCACTTCGGGCGACTTGCAGTCAACACCCCTTTGCTCCTCTTTCTCTCAGTCTATCAATCCTCCGAAGTGACAAATCTTCCACCATGCATCCTTTTCCAACGGACGTCTAAGATGAACTCCAGCGCTCCGGCCTTCGGGAGTTCTCGTTCCTTCACACTCCAATTCCTCCGGAGTGACTTTTATTCGCAGTAAATATCCACTCTCCATGTCCCTTCATTCATCGACGACTCCTGTTGACTCTAGCCTTCAAGAATTTTGACCCTTAGAAACTTACTCGACGATTTCCCCTAATTGTTTTATCACCAGAGTGATAGATATGATGCCATGTGTTCCAAAAATCAGACGGCTAGGATGATCCCTTACCTTTGGAGCTTCATATGAATTATGGTCAATGACTCCACTTCCTCCTTTCTTTTCCTCTGGAGTACGCACTTCCATACTCCACGATCATCTAACGTGTGTCTCTCTCAGACTGAAGACCAGAATTTACTTCGACAATTCAGGCTTCATGAGTTCTTGTTCCTCCACACAAACGTTTCTCCAAAGTTCTCTTCTTCCGAAGTATGTTGATATCCTCCACATGTCCTTTAATGGTCTAGATTTATTCATCCTTCACGACTTCGGCATAAATCACTCTTTTCTCCACACAATTCTCCCAAAGCTTTATCACCCTAACTCTTTGATCTACTGCTATGTATCTCCCTTGATACCGACGGCTTATATTTACTTCGCATCTTTGGGACTTGGACGATCCCACTCCTTGAATATCTTCAAACCTCTGAACACATGAAGTGGCAAAGGACTCAAAGACTATCCTTCACGCAACTTTCCTAGATCTCACGGTCTGGAAAGATCTCGATTCCTCCTAATGGATCTCACTCGTTTATTAGGAAAATTTCAATGGGCTCCTCCCTACTGAAGAATTTCCACCTGCTCTCTATTCTGAGCTTGTTCCTTCTCGAAACTTTGATCTACTCAAAATGATTCTTCGCCACTTAACCTAATATTGACCCTGTACATGCCTTGAAACATGTTTATTTCACAACTCCATTCCCTTGTGGGTGAATTTTCACTCCTTGGGACAGTTCCTACATGACTCAATTGTTCCTTCTGAACAATGTGACTTTGAGCGTGTTTTTGCCTACGTGCACCTTGTGTGGTTGTTTTTCACTCTTTGCAAATAAATTCATGTTTTCCCTCCTGAGCTTATGGGTCAAAACAGACTCTGTCAACGCACTCCTTCCAGACACTATGCACACCTTGCATATAAAGTTATGTGTGTTCTCTTCTGAGCTTCCGAGTCAAAACAGACTCTATCAACGCACTCCTTCCAGACAATATGCACACCTTGCATATAAAGTTCCACATTATCTCTTCTGATCTTCATTCATTCAGATAGACACAGTAACATCAACACCAAATATTTGGATCAATTCTTCTCTATTATATTTCATTCAAATGATATGTACATGGGCTCATACAACTTGATAAGCCTCAAAAGTCTTCAACTACAATAATCTTCAGCAACTTTCAGTAGCCTCATTTTGGAAAAACAATACATATATTTATACAAGAAGAGATCATAGAGCCTTTTCCCTCCAACTACCTTAGTGCTATCCTATCAAATTAAAAGCTTTCAGTTACTAAGCCTTATTACAATAAATGATCCATATAGACATATAAGAGCGAATGCTTCAAATCTGTACTATTTTTAACTACATTAAAGAAAATACAGTCTCCATCAATCTCACATGATGGTTCAACCTCTTAACATTTAAGATATTCTTTAATTACAATCTTTTCAAGATATTTATATGATATGCCATCTTTAAATTCAAAATCACTCCAAAATGTGCACTAGGGTGTTGAGTTTCCCTCCACATGCACTTTCATGACAATGCTCGTGCATCATGGTTCTAGCACATGGTTTTAGGTATAGACTTGTGGTATAGTGTTTGAGGTATATTTGATCAGATCATTTTGGTTGATGAGTATACAATGATAGGTTTCTTAGTGACAGATATGACAGAACATGTTGTGACAGTGACATATTCAGTTTCTACATTTGGCAGTTATATTTCAGGGTGGTTGGACGGGGCAAGAAAAGTTGGTTTTAGCCACCTTCCAGTTGTAGCCAAAGAACTTAGTGGCTTTTAGCCTCCTTCTGGTTGGAGCTAGAAAATTGGGGAGTTGGAGCTTCCCTCAAGATGCAGCCTGAAAACTAGGGGGTTGGAGCCTCCTTCCAGTTGGAGTTGAAAAACAAAGGAAGTTGGAGCTTCCTATGAATGCACTTCTTTAACATATAAGAAAAAGAATTATGTGGTTTTCTCCCGCATTGGTTTTCCATGTGAAAATATTGGTGTATTGTGTATTGTGTTGATGTGTATGATTGTTCATTGGTTGAACTGCTTATATTGGATGCCATTGATACATTCCTTGTAATTTGATTACTATACACTGTGGTTAAAAGATTAAAAGGGTTAAAAAGTGAAATAAATTGCACATTATTGATTCACCCCCACCCCCATTCAGTAATCCAACAATTGGTATCAGAGAAGGTCCTTCAAGAAACAATTTAACCATTGGACGGAGATCATGGATCACCCTAGAGTTGGGATGCCACAGTTTAATGGTGAGAAGTATGCACTCTAGAGAAGAAAGATACAAAAATACATATAGGCACAAGGATTTGATGGTTTGAAAATAGTTGTGGATGGATACAAAGCACCAACTACTCCACTAATAGACCAAAATGGAAGGAAACTTGGAGAATGCAATGCAAGAGAAAATAATGCAATTCAAAATGGTGTAGATGAATCAATATACACTAAAGTCATGCATTGTGAATCTACCAAAGAGAGGTGGGACAAACTAAAGACTATCAATGAAGGAGATAAAAAGGTTAAGGAAGCCAAAACTCAACTTTTCAGAGCAAAGTTCGAACAATTGAAGATGAATGAAGATGAAAACATAGCAGCCTATTTTCTACGCATCGTTGAGGTAGTAAATGACATCAAATTCTTGGGAGATGAGATAAAGGAACTTGTAGTTGTTAAAAATGAATTAAGATCTCTACCAATGAGATTTGATCCAAATATCTCAGCCCTTGAAGAAAGAGTGGATATAGATACAATGACTATGGATGAGCTACATGGGATACTCATAGCTTATGAAATGAGGACAAAACAAGACAATCCAGTTACAAAGGAAGCAACTTTCAAAGAATCTAAGAAGACAAAGAAAGGAAAAATAAAAAATCAAAGTTATTTCGCAAGCAAGAGCCAAAGTCCGAATCCAACAACAATCATGATTCATAAGACAATGAAGAACTAGCAAATTTCATCAGAAAGCTAAAAACGAGATTCGGTAAATACGAAGGTAAGATTCCATTAATTTTCTTTAATTATGATGGTATTGGTCATTTTGCTAACAAATGTCCCCATAAGAAAAATAAAATCTATGAAGAAGATGAAGCTACAAAGAAACAACTATATAAAGGAAAGAAATACAAAAAGAGATCCTTCAAGAAAAGTCTCTGCACCAAGGAAGAAAACCACTCATCAGATGAAGATGAATTTAGTGATAGTGATACAGAAAGAGTACTATTTATGGCAGTATAAAACTCTAATGAAGAAGAATCTTAAAAGGAATATGAAGAAGAATAAGTTGATCTCATGGCAGAATTATTGAGTGCCATTGAAGTAATAAAAAGGGAAAAGAAGAAAAATAAGAAGCTTCAGGCAGAACTAGACAAGAAAGAAGACACTCAGAATTCAAACTCTAAAGAACTAGAGTAGATGATCACTGAGTTGAAGGTTCAAATAGAAGAAGATAAAAGGATTGAGGAAGCACTCAAAAGGAAGTTAGAAGAAAGAGACAGGATCATTGGAAATCTGGAGGCAGAAATTGTCACTGAGAAAAGAACTTCAGAAAAGGAACATGTTGAACAATTCTAAAGTCTTGGACGATATTATCAGTAATTAAATGCCACTTCATGATAAGTCTGGATTGGGATACACATAGACATAAACAAGATCAAGCTCTAAAACGATGAATCAGGAAACAAAGCAAAGAAGCTATGCATAGACAGTTAGAGAATCTAATGAAAGAGAAGAACACAACAAGCCCCAACAAGGAATATTATAGAGACATTTCTCCACCAAGTAGATTCATATTTCATAATCAACGACAGTCAGAAATAGGAAGGCCTCAAGAAGAATAAGGATTCAAAAGATTAACATGTTCTCTAAGATATACTACTCCCATGTATCAAACTATGTTTCTCATTTTATGTTACTCATGCAATCATTTTGGACATAAGGATGTAAATTGAAGAGAAAATAACAAGAACATAAATAACCATGAAATTTAAACACAAAATTATTATTCAAAAATGCCTAATGACACACAGAACATAATCTACAATGGGTTTGAATCTTTGATTACTGAAATGGAATGCTACAAGTGCAATAACTTTGGTCACATGGCCAAATATTGTAGCACGATATTCCCTCCAAGAGAACGACAATAGAATAATAACAGTTATAAACAAGAAAAACAGAGAATGTGGGTAAGAAAGAAGAATCAATACAACAATGAAGAATGCAATCTTTCCTTACATGCTCAACACAATAAACGTGGTTGGTATGTTAACAATGGAAGCTCAAAGTATATGACAGGCGATAAGGACAATTTTCTGACATTGAAAAAGGAAATAGATGAATCAGTATCATTTGGGAATGACAACTCAGCCAACATTATAGAAAGAGGTATAGTTAAGCTTGGAAACAAGAAAGAAAAGGTAGAGAATGTTCTACTAGTGGAAGACATGAAACATAATCTTCTGATTGTAAGTCAAATGTGTGATCAGGGACACAAACTTGTGTTTGAATTAGAGAAATGTGAAATAAGAAAATAAGGTTAAGGAAAGCTAGTGGCTACAACTCCAAGTAACATATATGTGTTAAATGAAATTGGAAAGGAAAAATGTTGTCTAGGAAAGGAAGATGAATTTTGGCTATGGCATAGAATATTGGGTCATGTAAACTTTGACAACCTTGTCAAGATCAGTAAAAAGGAAGCAGTGAAAGAAATGTCCCAGATCTCAAAACCAACAAATATCTTATGTGAGCATTCTCTACAAGGAAACAAAACCAAGACCAAGTTCAAAACAAAGGAATACTCTTCAACAAAGCCACTTGAAATAGTTCATACTGATCTAGTTGGTCCAACAAGAACAAAAGGATTGAATGATGAGAAATATTTTATGTTATTAGTTGATGACTATACATGAGTCACTGCGGTATGTTTTCTTAACAAGAAGTCAAAAGCATTTGAAAACTTCAAGTTATACAAGGAAATGGTTGAGAATGAATTGGATAAAAAAATCAAGTGTTTAAGATCTGACAATGGTGAGGAATTTACATCAAAATATTTTATGAATTTCTGTAGTGAGCATGGTATAAAGAGACAATTTTCAACAACTAGGACACCTCAACAAAATGGAGGTGTTGAGAGAAAGTACAAGATGGTACAAGAAATGAATAGAACAATGTTGATGGATTCCAAGTTAATAGATGTTTTATGGGCATAGGTAGTACATACAACAATTCACATTCAAAATAGAGTAATTCTCATAAACAATAGTGATATGACTCCCTATGAACTATGGAAAGGAAGACCATCTAATGTGAATCATTTCAGAGTCTTTGGAAGCAAGTGCTACATTAAGAGAGAAGACGAAAGAATGAAATTTTTTGACTCCCGAGTGGACCAGGGCATATTGGTTGGATACTCAAGCTCAAGGAAAGCATACAAATGTTTCAATATATGGCTTCATAATATAGTTGAAAGTATTAATATGACAATTGATGAGACAAGTGGATGTAAAATAAAAGAGGAAAGTAAGAAACCAATTGAATAGTTTCTTGAAGAGGAAGAAAATACAAAAGAGAAAGATGCATAAGAACAATGAGAAGATGAGAAAGAACAACAAGGTCTTCAGGCATGTTAGGCGCAGGCCTATTTTGAGGAAAGATATATTTTTGGAAGGAGAAACCTAATTTTGGAGTAGGCACAATAGTTGGCAAAAAAGAAACATGCAGAAAAAGAAGGAAAAGAAGCATGAAAGAGGAAAAGCCACGTGTGAGAAGGCAGGAAAGCCTAACCATATTAGGGTTAGGGTTTTTGATAAGGATTGTAATGACTATAAGCCTGTAAAATAGTATAAATAAGAACCTAGGAGGTTTGGATGAAGGGTTCAGTGGGTTGTAGTTCAGTTGTTGAAGGTGTTCAATTATTATTGTAATAAGGTTGTAGAAGAGTCCAAGAAGCTAGATTTTGAGGGTTAGGTCACATGATGAGAATCCTGGTGTGATCTAGTTCGCCTCATAGAGGTTCCTTAACCTCATCATGATTGTATGATCGAAGATGTAATGTGCGCAACACCATATTTTTGCAGAAGAATAAATAAAAGAGAAGAAAAGACAAATCGTTTTAAGCGTAGCCCGAGAGGGGATGAACCACGGTAAAACTTGTGTTTTGTGTGATTTTTCTTTAATGATTTACCTTTTTACAATAGTTATATTATGAATGAATGATTAACTAGATGTATTATAATGCATGCATGAGTCTAAAGGTAAATGAATCCTAGGAATATTGAAAGAATAATGAATTTAATGCATAAATAAAAGCAAGAATATACTTCCAGATCCCCACTCATTCCTAGACTGCAAGAACTTTAGCATTGTAGTCACCCATAGAGATATCTCGGGTGATATTGTGTTGTGTTCTCTACGTGCAACGTTTCCTTTTGGTTTACCAGGAAGGTCGATAGTTTTGGAGGGTTTTGTTGGAAACCTATTCGGATCTAAACCTGGATCAACCCAAGGACAAGTAGAAGTGGGAAATTTAACCCAACAAATGGTTATGTTGTCGGCTGGAAATGTATAGGATTGAGTGTACGGTATCCATGGAAGAAACACGTGGAGAATGAAGGTATAGAAGGGAATTTTCAATACATGGAATCAAACGAAGGAAGAGATTGAAATATGGTTGAAAACAAAGGAAATTGAGTTTGCACAGAAGGATAACAAAAACCCTAGGTTAACACCGTGCAAATATCTGGACAAATACATGTTTAGCGACTTCCATGAGGTATTTTTATGTGATTTCCCACATTTTTTGTAGGTGTGGTTATTGAGGTTAAAATACGACCACCCAACAAATCGAATCAGACAAATGGAGTGGAATCTTGTGGAGATCGTGCAGTTACAACAAGTTAATAACAAATTTACACGTTCAGTATATTTCTGGTTAGACAATATTGTTGCAGGGTTTATCACCGAATTTGCATTAGATACCGTGAAGTCATACAACATAGAAAAACATGACTTTCTAAAAGGACCCAGAGGTAGGTATATCATATCACTGTATAATTCAATCAAGATTTTATTGTATAACAACTGTATGATGACCATGGAATCAGACAACTAAACTTCCCTGCGTGCATGGGCGAAGGGGGGAATCACTGACAAGAGGCTGAGAAATGGAGGAAGATATGGATAAGGGAAAGAAGAAGAATTCCATGGACCCAATCATGATGGAAGAATAACAGATAAAGAAGATAATGACAACAACTAGAAATATGCGCAGTGGAGTAACCTACCAATACAAGATGAATAATAAGAAGAGATCCATAGTTGATAGAGATGGCTTGGCAAGAGATGAATAATAGGTAGAGGATCTCCAAGCTATAGATCAGATTGAGGAAATACTACGTGCAACATACAAAAGGAAAAAAAGAGGTCCAAAGGCAGAGACAGAAGGAAGAACTCTAATCCAGATCATCGTCAGTGTGGAACCTAGAACCCTATATGTGACTAACACACTAGAAAGAACACCAGTTTTTAGATAACCAAATTTTAGTGGAAGAAAGACAACACAAAACACATCCAAGCAAGGAGAAGCAACTGGAGGAGCCAGTTTAGGAAGTAAAACTCAAATATCTACACCGCGCGGAGGTTGTAGTTCAACACCGTTTAAAATGGCAGGACATGATCCCACGATCAAGTTACCAGAATTTTGGTGAGAGGCATCAAGGGACCATGAAAATTAATTATTAATCTATGAGAAGATATGGGAAGAAAATTAGATCACATATGAATATACAAAACTCACGCAGTTATGTATCACACTAAGAGACCACGAACTGGATTGGTACATGATCCTAGATGTAAATAGTCTAGCGGGAGTAACAAGGACTATTACATACATGAAAAAAATAATGATAAACAAATTTTAGAAGCCCAACTCAGAAGATCAGTACATGAATGAAATGATTAAAATCAGGAAAAAAATAGGTGAGTTTGTTTAGGAGATTGATCAAAGGTTGAAGAGTCTCAAAGGTAAGTTTAAATATGTCATGACTGACATGCAACATAGACATTTATTTGTGAGCTCACAGTTACCACATTTGAAATGCCCATTAAGACAATAGAAGTTCCAAACTCAAGTAGAGTATCTGCAAGCAACCTTACAACTGGAAGAGAACCGGTATCAAAAGATATATCCAACAATAGAGGAGATGAAGGAGGATCTGAAGAACCTAACATTTCAAATTAACCAAAATAAGGGTAAAGAGAAAAGATAAGTTGTTTGGTGTACCACATGCAGGTCAAAAGGACACCATAAGAATGAATGTCCAACTTTCACGCATTATATGGAAATAGGAGTTCCAAACCCTTTTCCAACAAGAGGACCATGGTGCGAATTTGTAAAACACGTGGGCATGATCCATATCATTTCCCAATGATGAAAAAGTATAAGAAAATACCCAAAACTTCATATTGCAATTTCTGCAAGTCAGTGGGTCATGATGATAAATATTGTAGTACAATTGAATTGATGAGAGAAATAAATTCATATACTTATAGAGTGCAAGAAGAAATGATGATAGGACAAGTTGCACCTCAATTGAACTAGGTACCACCACCATATAACAATGCACAACAACAATATAACAATGTGTATCCATAATACAACAACATGCAACCTTAGTATAATCCCATGCAATATAACCAGGAACCTCAGTAAAAACCGCCACGAGGAGATCGAGGTGGATATAGTGGTGGAGGACGAGGAAGGGGAGGATGTTGACAAGGCAACAGACCAGTAGTGTGCCATAACTACCAACAACTAGGACACTATGCAAGGGAATTTCCACTTCCATCAACGACATGTATGTACTATCGCGCAACAAACCATGACACAAAATACTGTCCAACACTCTTGGGAAAGATCCAGGAAAAAAGGAATCAGAAAAACCAGAATGTCCAGTGGATCTCTGCAGAAGCCAGGAAGGATGGGAGAAACATCAATATAGTCACTTGAGAAGGATCCAAGACAAGCTTAGACGTAGTAAAACAATATCCAGCGCAACACCAATGGGTTAAGAAGAATGTTGAGCCACAAAAGTAGTTTGATGCATGAAAAGAAAAGGAAACATTCAAGGAGGCTAGACAAGAGATTCTCAAGAAAAATGTCGTGTCTACATCAGTTGCGCAACAAAATCAGAACTCACCAATGTACAAAATGCCCTCTTCAATGGACCATACCAGTAAATGAATACCTTTAGAGAAAGTAAGTACCATAAAAAAATTTATGCATTCTTGTGTTAAGCTATTAAATGACCCATCATCTGTTAATATATTAAAAAATCTGCTAGAAATATGTAACATAGGGGTAGAAGGAAAGTTAGAATAGAAAAAATTCAATCTTCTCCACACAAGAAGGAGAAGCAGAGAATTCAGATCGAATGCAAACATTGGATATTTTAATATGGGTGATATCATACTCGATATAGTATTACAAGTAAATTTTTTACCTAAGAAGACATGGAAGTGTAAGGGAGAACGCACACTAGGTTATTCACCTGTCTAGGTGAAATTAGAAAATCAACACAAAGTGCTACCAATTGGAAGGCTTAAAGGTGTGACAATAGATTTGGATGGAGTGTGCACTATGAAAGATTCTGAAGTAATAGAGATAGTAGATGGCACAAAACCTTACCCAACATTGCTTGGACTGGATTGGGAATTTTATAACCAAGCCATAATCAACCTAAATAAAATGAAATTATGTTTGAATCAGGTGAATATAGATTCATTGAACCACTAGATCCTTGAGAAGGAGAAAGGTTTGTAGAACCCACTTGTTTGGATCTAGAGGAAATAAACCAATTGTACAGAACTACTGCGTGAGAAGAAGATTATGTTAACCCAACTGCATATGGGGTACTCAAATGGAGAAGTATTACATCATGTGATTTTGATTCAGATACAAGTTTGGAGAATTAGAAACAAAGGTTACATGAAGTTTCCACAAGAAGGTGCACAAGAATAGATTGCATAGTAAGATGGGTTGGTACATAAATAAGAGAACCTCTCAATTTTCATGGGGTAAATGACTTAGAGGAATTTTTGACACAATATGAAGAGGAAGTATTATAAAATCAGAGACTCTTATCCCTAGATATTTCACTCAAGGCAACACTAGCAAGATGGTGGGGTGCACAAAAAGAAACAATTCAGGACTGGTATCAATGTAAACAACTACTTCGCATTAGATTTGGCATAAAACAATAGAGAAATAAAATGTAGAGGTATGATGGACAGGGAACACCAGTTGAACACTTAGATAAGTGCAAGGCATAGTGTAGGATGACACCACCAGAGGAATGGCCTCGTCACTTTATCCATACATTGGAAGGAATTATAGGGAGCTGGTATATAGACTAGGAGATGCACAGAGGTAGTACAGAGTAGACAGGATTACAACATAATATTGTATTAACCTTCTCATTTGAACATGAGAACCCCAAATTGAATTAAAAACTGAATTTGATACAAAAAATGATATTTACTAATGAACCAAAAGTTGAAATCTTGATAAAAATATCAACAATGGAACAGACAGACAGTTAAAGAGTTACTCTCATGCTTCTATGTGGAAGAGGAAGCACCAGATGAAGATGATTTGTGCAATATTCATATTACATATATTGAAGGAGAAAGAGAGGTGGAAGGTCCATCTTTGGAATCAAAAGTATTTGTTGCACCAATCAATGTGAAGAAAGTCAACATTGGGACAATTGGAAATCCTAAAATGGAAAGTATTGGAGACTATTGGGATGACAAAATAGTAGAAATAATAAAAGAGTTACTCCACGAATATAATGACCTATCTCCAACAACCTTTACAGATACGAAAGGCATAGTAGGGGAGATAGGTGAGATGAAGAAACCTCTCAAAACCTAGGCAAGACTTGTGAGGCAGATACATTACAGACTGAATCCAGTATATAAGAAGAAAGTGAAAACAGAAATTGACAGAATGTTAGAAGGAGGTATCATAGAAAGAGTAGACAAATTTGAATGGATAAGTCTTATGGTAGTCCAAGAAAATAAACAAGGGGGCATAATGATTTGTGTAGATCTAAGGAAACTTATTGATGCTTGCTTACATGACCCTTTCCCTACCCCTTTTACAGATGAGGTCTTAGAGAATGTGGGAGGTCATGAAACAAATTCATTTACAGATGGATTCTTAGGTTACCACCATATCAAAATAGCTCCATAGGATAGGTATACGACTAATTTTTCTACAGAATGGGGATCCTATCAATATAAAGTCATGCCATTTGGGTTGAAGAACACACCAACCATATTTTCAAGAGTATTCATAGCTACTTTTAAGGAATTCACACATCAGTTTCTAGAAGTATATCTGGATGACTGGATTGTATATATTCTATTAAACGATCATGTATAAGTGCTAAGACTCATGTTGGAAAGATGCAGGCAATGTCAGATCTCATTAAACATCAATAAATTCACTTTTGGCACACCTTTTGGAATATTGTTGGGACATATAGTGTGTATGCAAGGTTTACTAGTGGATCCTGCTAAGATTGCAGTCATTGTGAATTTACCGCCACCAAAGTCAGTGCACCAGTTGAGAGCAACATTGGGACATACAGGCTATTACAGGAATTTTATGAAGGGGTATGCCCAGATTACTGCACCAATGGAAAAATTGTTAAAAAAGGACACCAGATTTCAATGGAATGAGGAATGTCAACAAGGATTGGACACCTTAAAATAAAAAATGGTCACAACAACTATATTAGTATTTCTAGACTGGGAAAATACATTTCATGTGCATGTAGATGCATTAGCCATAGAACTTGAGAAATTCTGGCGCAACTAGGAGCAGGGGACTTAGACCATCCTATAGCCTTTGCAAGCAAAAAAATATCAGAATCAGAGCACAATTAAAACACCACATAAAGAGAAGGCTTAGCCATGGTCTATGCACTTCATAAGTTCAGGCACTATCTACTCAGTAAACATTTTAAAATGTTCACAGACCATTATTCCCTCAAATATCTAGTCAACAAGCCAGTGTTGGGGGGGAGGATTTGTAGATGGCTATTGTTATTTCAATAATTTTATTTTGAAGTGATAATAAAACTAGGGAAGCTAAATGCAGGACCAGATCACCTATCAAGAGTCACCAATGGAGAGGACCCTACTAACTTGGAAGACAATTTCCTTGATACGCAGTTATTTTTAGTACATGTAGTTGATGAATACTTCGTTGACATTATTGAATACTTAAGTATAGGGATTACGCCACAAGAGTTTAGCACTGCGCAGAAGAAAAATATGGTAGTCATATTTGCAGACTATCAACTGATTGTAGGAAATTTATACAAGATGGGTGCATACATCGTTTTGAGAAGGTGTGTATTAGAACACGAAAGGCCTAGAATTTTGGTAGAATCTCATGAAGGTATA
Organism: Picea engelmannii; assembly: GCA_009831015.1. Lineage (NCBI taxonomy): Eukaryota > Viridiplantae > Streptophyta > Pinopsida > Pinales > Pinaceae > Picea > Picea engelmannii. The sequence goes on along the minus strand of ML785192.1, from coordinate 237,870 downwards.
GATGGAGGACACTATGCAGGTAAAGATACCACATAGAAGGTATTGCACACAATATTATGGTGGCCAACAGTCCATAAAGATGCCAAGGAATATTGCCATCAATGTGATGTTTGCTAGAGGGTTGGCAAACCCAACAAAAGGGATGACATGCCTCTAAGACCACAATTGACTTTGCAGGTATTTGAAAAATGGGAAATATACTTTTTGGGACCTATTAATCCAGCAACAAGAAGGTCAGGAGCTAGATATATCATCACTGTGATTGAATACTTAACAAGATGGGAAAAATCAACACCAGTTAAAGAATGAAACACATAGACAACAACACACTTCTTGTTTGAGAAAGTAATCACCATATTTGGATGTCCAAGGATTTTGATGAGTGACTAAGGCACTCATTTTATCAATGATACCATCAAGGCTATGACTGAGGATTTTGAAGTCTATCACTAGAAGAGTACACCATATCATCCTTAGGAAAATGGAACAGTAGAAGCTTTCACTAAGATATTAGAAAATGATCTGACTAAAATCTGCAATGTCAATAGGGATGATATATCATCACTGCGACTGAATACTTAACAAGATGGGAAAAAGAAACACCAGTCAAAGACTGCAATACATAGACAACAACACACTTCTTGTTTGAGCAAGTAATTTCCATATTTAGATGTCCAAGGATTTTGATGAGTGACTAAGGCACTCATTTTATCAATGATACCATCAAGGCTATGACTGAGGATTTTGAAGTCTATCACCAGAAGAGTACACCATATCATCCTTGGGAAAATGGAATAGTAGAAGCTTTCAATAAGATATTAGAAAATGCTCTGACTAAAATCTGCAATGTCAATAGGGATGATTGGGATTTGAATATACCAAAAATATTGTGGGAATATAGGATCACATGTAAAAAGTTGACAGGCCAGACACCATTCACATTGGTATATGGGGAGGAAGAAGTAGTACCATTAGAAGTTTTGGTACCCAGTCTGTGCGTAGCAGCAATTACCAACATGATAGAAAGAGGCACAATATAGGAAAGGGTAAATCAACTAATGGAAATGGAAGAGGACATGATTCTAGAATGATTTCACCAAGAAGTAAATAAAGAAAGAGACAAAGCCTAGCATGACAGACATATTAAGAAGAAGATTTTGAAGGAGGGTGATTTAGTTTTTCTCTATGACAGTAAATGTTTTCAACATCCTGGTAAGTTTAGGATGCATTGTCTAGGGCCATATGAAGTAAATACTATCATAGATGGGGGATCTATACAACTAGAAGACTTGGGAGGAACATAACTGAAAGGAATGATCAACGATAGTCGTTTGAAACTATACAGGGACAATCGACCTACTAACCTTTAAAAGTTACAACGCAGTGGGAAAAGACATATATATAGTGTACTATATCAAAGAGTATGGTAGAAAAATGATAAAAATAAATAAAAAGGAGAAAAAGAGGGGAAAAGAAATACAAAAATAGAAAAGAAAGAAAATACAAAAATATTGGGAAATATCATGCGCAGAGATAGTGGAATTAACGTGACAAAAAGAAAAAGTAATCACACGCAGCATATGGTCGAAAAAAATCAAAACACTGCGCACTAAGGAAAAGTCATGACAGAAATGTACGATGCACCGTCAAAGTGCAACGCACTAGAAAAGGGGCCAACGGTTGGAAAAGTAAAAATCGGTTGTTAGGAAAAAAAGATACAAATTGGGAATTTATGAAACTAAATGAAGCGTAATCGACAAGATTTCGCGCATTAATAAAAACCAAGGAAGCTTCTCCGAGAAGATTCATGGCATTCTTAGCGCCCTCTATATAAAGGGGAAACGTGGGCCAAACAAAACTTATTGATAATTTGCAAACTCGCCAAGCTATGGAGCACGAAGATGAGAGGTGAACAAGTGAGTGCAGAGATCAAAGTGGTCGAAGCTTATTCGGGAAAGAAATAACTACCCATGATGGCACCTCTAAAGTTTGGCGCACCAAGCCAAATCGCACGAAAAACACGTAGCAGTCTTAGGCCACCGCAAGAAACCTCCAATGTGGAATAGGAAATGACACAAAGAGAGGGAATCGTTGATGTCGATGTAATTCCCTTGCCGCAGGTCAAACCAGTGAGAACCACACTAGTTTAGGAAGAAGAACAATCCTTGACAACGGTCGAGATGGATATTGGCTCGCACGGAAGTGCATAGGGTCGCAAACTAGTCGCCACAGGAAACACACAACAACCAACAAGGGCCGAAGCAACACATAGAACGAATGGTGGTGACAACGAGTAGACAGAGTCTGGGACAAGACCAAAACTGGTGGTAGGGCTTGTGCAACAAGAAGAAGTATAGGTTGAAGACATGTTAGCCTCTTTCTCATATACAATCATTAATTCTAAGTATACCACCTTTGTATATTTTACATACTAGGATATAGTTGTTATCCTAAGTGTGTTTCTAGATGCCTATATTGTCTCCTCCTACCTTATCTCCTAATGAGGTGTCGATGTGAGAACAATTGATGTGGTTTCATTATTTTATTATATATCTGTATCATCAAGATGAATACAATATTGAGAATTATGGCTTGAGGGCCTTTTCCGCCAATCTTCTTGTCCTAATATTCTTATGCTCAATTTCTTCAATTGGTATCAGAGCTGGTAATTCCATGATAGTTTTTTCATGGAAAGTTTGATTTCAGAGCATGGTGATGCACATTTGGTGAAGAGGTGATGCATCGATCATTTGATTGGTATGTAAATTGTAGTTTTACAAAGGAAAATAATAATATTTGTTTTAGATCTATCACTGAACTCAAGTTTTAGATCTATCATCCTCTTATTGGTCAATTATATGCAAGTTTTGGTCAAGTCTCTACAAATTTAGATCAGTCCATGGTCTATATGCAAAATTTGTTTGTTATCTCAGTCTGATTTCCAAATGGATGATCACACATATCCATTTCTCTGCAACATCGCTTTTCTGGTTATTTTTTTAGCATTCGACATTAAGGTTGTTCATGTACAGACCCAAGAAACGATTATGAGAATTCCTCTTTCAATGTCCATGAGAGGAAGAAGGGAGTGCATTTATAGAATCTTTGTAAAGACAATAACATCGACACATTTGAATAAGATCTTATACAAGCAAGTCCACGTAGATAGATGCCATCGTCCTTGTGCTTTTTAGAAATTCCCAGAATGCTTTAGCGATTCTCACGATAGAAGCAATCATATTCATGCTTTAGCGATTATGAATGGTATGGCATGAGTTTTCATTTGCTTAGGAAATTAAAGAATCCTCATCCTTTGTTGCCTCTAGATTAGTTGAAAGAATCCGCCAGTAAATGTATGCATGATCACGTAGATCTGAATTTTCAGTTTCTTGAGTGACACCTTCAGAAGAGAAGACAATGAATTGTAGAATCGTCTACTTTGTAGTGGAAGGAGGCGTTGTATTTATAGTTGTTTGCAGTCGGATGTGACCTACACGCATTTAATTCTGAAATTTCAGGTGTTCCATTGGAAGTGGGAATCGCATATTTTCTCATCCGAAGAATGAGCTCCCATATTTTCTCAACCATGTAGACTAGTGTGATCTGTGGAGCTGTTGTGTGGAGTGTGGAGCATGGTGTGTGTGGACTAGTACGATCCATTAAGGTGTGGTTTGATTCATTTATCTTGGTTGCTGCAACATCGTTTGCTCATTATTTTTCCTTCCTGAGAATTGAAGTCTGTACCTGATCAAAGTCGTTGGGTGCAAAATGGTGCGATCTATGAAGTGTAGAATGGTGCGTGTGAATTTACATGTTGTGTTTTCTGTGTGACTGGTGCATTTACTGCACCGAGATCTGATCTATTAAATCCAAACATCTGTCCAGTGCAAAAGATATTTTCATATTCAATTTGCAATGATAGGTGACAAAGAGAATAGACTTCCCAGCAAAAATCACGGACAAATTGCAGAAAATTTGGTCAAAGATCTCCATGGTTTTCACGAAGGCTCGATTTAATATGAAATCTTTAAAAAGGAACTATTTTGAAAACTTTTTGGAAACATAAAGCTTTTACATTTTGAAATTTGTAAAGTGACTTTATGATTATTTTGGAGTGATAGAGACATTTGTTTAAATTTGTAATTTGAAGTTTTATTCAAGGGGGGACAAAACTAAAATTCATTTTTTGATGTCAAGGAGTTTAGAATGATATCAAGTTTTGAAAGCTTTACATAAAGAAAAATTGTAATTTTTTATTTCTTCCATTGTTTATGAAGAAATAAAGGGAGCAGAGACGTCAAATTGTGATATTGTACCTGATTTTTAAGAGACGATTAGAGCCAAGTGAAAATCTCAATTTCTCTTTTTCAAGCGACTATACGAGGGTCAAGTCCAAGCCCTGATAGTTCATATTTTTTGCGGCACGATGTGTAAAGTGTAATGGTGATTTTTTCATGGATGATTTTGGTGTTTTGTGTCCAGTTTGGATGCTCAAAACACATTTGCATAATACAAAGATTCAAGCATAAATTAATGACAATCAAGCACATAATAAAGTAAAATCAATAAAGTAAGTGCCATTCATATTCAAGCATTCAAGTTTTCGACCACATCAACGATGAACAAATCATACTAATAATACAAGGATAATTTCTGAACTCAACACATCTTGGAGAATTTGAAGTTCAATTGTAACTTGCAAATAATTTTTTATGTAAGATTATTGTACTTACAATAGTATTTTTGTAAGTGTCAAATCAAATCAAGTTGAATTGTAATTTTTGGTGCATTCTCGGTTGAGCCCAACACCCATGATTCATTGTAATTTTGAGTCAAAATTGACAAGGTTGAGTAGTTTAACTCAAATCATTGTAAAACATCACAAGTTTTTGGATTCATTTTCGGTGGTAACCGACATCCTCATCTTCCCGGAAGAAATTTCAAGTGAGAGAGTACAAGCAAGCTAGAATATCAAGTGAATGAGAGGTTCAAGCGAGTGTGTTCAAATGGAGCGAAGTCATGAATTATTAGAGTTTCTGGATACTCTAATAAACACTACTGAAGACAACACGGTAATATTGAACAAAACAACTCTTCAATCAGTTCTAAATTGTTTGCAAGTGATGCAAGATAAAGTTAGACTTCTACAAGAACAATCCTATCTATTGAATGATAAGTTGATAGAACTCAAAAGTCAACCGCTAGCGAAGTTTTCTGAACTAGTTTTTGTTCAGAGCAACCCTCTCTATGATGATAATGATAATGATGATAATTGTGATCAACAGTCAGTGAAGGAGAACATTAGCAAGCCAAATTCAGAAGCAAATTCCAATGAAAATGCATCGCAAGCAGAAGATGCCAAAGCACAGAGTGATACAATAAGTATAAGTGAAAGTAAATGTGAAGCATGTCATCAAGTACAACATGATATTTCCAAGACCATCATCAGACCTTGGGAAGAATTGGTCACATGGAGAATCAGTGTTTTGATCTCCATCCTTGTCATAATTGTGACAAGTCCAATCATGCATCAGATAAATGTTCCAAGAGGAACAAACCTGTAAGATTGAAGATTCACTATGAGTGGATTGATCCTCGTAAATGGTCATCAACAACCAAGCGATTATATAAGTCTTACCGTAGAATTCAATCTCGAATAAAAACCAATCTTGTAGCACATAACATTTGTGTACCTCACATAATTGGTCCCCTTATGGCATAGCTTTCGAGCATGGCCCTCACGAGATGAGATAACATGTGGTTTTTTCCACATGCCCACTTTTTGTTGTACTCAAATGGAACAAGTATGGTACTCTCTTGAGCCTAGAAGGGGGGAGTACAATGATGAAACTCCATGCACCTTAACGGGGGGAGTTCAAAATTCCAGTGGAGATGGTTCATGAAACCACTTGTGGTCTCTCCTTTTAATTGAAAAAGGAGGGAATTAATGATGGAATTAATGACACAATTTTTTATGGAATTGCATATGGTTGTCATACTGAAAGTTTCGACAACAAATATGCCAGATGGGCAACTGTAATCTGTAGATGGCAGACTTTGGAAGAATAATGGTTCTATATTGAATCATACACAGGGATGTTGATTTTGAGAGCAATTATGTGGACATTTGGTTCACCTAGATGGTCATTGGACCTAGCAGAGGACAGATGGATCCTACTGCATTACAGCTTGTCATTGATTGAGTTGTCAGGAATTTCCAGGGATGTGTTAGACTTGCAGCTGATTCACTTCTATTTTTTCTCTCTCATCATATTGGAGTTCACATCAGTGAAAAAAATTGTTGGCATTCTAGCTCACATGATTACACAGTGAGGTTTTCCAGATTTCTCAGCATCCAGATTTGGCGGTTTTTCAGGAAGTTTTTCATTGTGGCTCAGCTTAAGAGTTTCAACATGAAGACTTGGAGATGTACCAGTTTATTTACCTTCTTTGCTGGTATTACTGCTCAGACATATGATTGAGGGGGGGAATGTTAGCCTCTTTCTCACATACAATCATTAAGTCTAAGTATACCACCTTTGTATATTTTACATACTAGGATATAGTTGTTATCCTAAGTGTGTTTCTAGATTTTTATATTGTCTCCTCCTACCTTATCTCCTAATGACGTGTCGATGTGAGAACAATTGAGGTGGTTTCATTATTGTATTATATATTTGTATCATTAAGATGAATACAATATTGATAATTATGGCTTGAGGCCTTTTCCACCAATCTTCTTGTCCTAATATTCTTATGCTCAATTTATTCAAGACATAATAGGGCAGTCAGAGTCGGTCACAGAAGACAGAGAACCAAAGGTTGGGATCTCTAGTGCACTAGTAACATAGTTACCAACTTAATGAGAACTGTGACCTCAAAACGAGAACTCTAGCCCTTAAAACCCATATTTTTGCATAAAAAACATGAAAAACAACCCCCAAATCAAAAAGTGGTGCTATCAGTAGCACCATTTTTTGTAACCGAGTCAAAATTACAACGTTTTTCAAGCATGGGCTTAAAGGATCAAATGGATTCTCAAGCAAATTTTAAAATCAACCCCCAAATCAAAAAGTGGTGCTACCTGTAGCACCATTTTTGTAAAGTAAAAAAACTTGATGATGATGATGATTAACATCCACTAAGACCGAATTGGTCTATCGGACCTTAAGAGGATAAGTGATTACTTGTGATTCTTTAGAATTTTGTTTCTGTAATCGAAAAGCATTAAGAGAAGATTTCCAAGATCACCATACTTTTGTTGAGTTAAGATGTTAGGAAGGTTGGTAGTGTGATAAATATTTTGAAAATGAGATCTAATATGGGTATATGTTGGACAATCTAAGCGAAATTTCTTTTCATCTTCAACCTTATTAGTGTCACAAAGGTGACACACTCTTTCATCCCATGGTGTTTTAGGAATTGACCAATGCCCAGTTTCACTATGGAGCTCGTGAGAATTTGTTCTTACCTTCGCAATGCTTATTTTTTTCTTTACAATTGGAAAGACAGATAGATAATTTTGATCTTCTAGATTAGGGTTGATTACATCTTTATAATACCTTAATTTTCTTTTTTCCTCTAACTCTTTATCACACCACATTTTCTCTTTAAATTTTGATTTGACATTTTTTTTAATAGTATTTTTTTTATGCAAAATGGTTTCTTCCATGATTCCCCAATAGTTTAGCCAAGATCGGACGTCTTTATGCCATCCTCACTTGAGTCGATGGTGGTTATGACTTGATTTTCAAGCAATTTTAGGTAGCCTCTTGTCTTCCATGTTGTTTAACTTGTTCTTATACATTAGGTATCTAGTCATAGCCATGATCTCAATGGGGGAGAGACTTGTTTCTAAGAGGAGGATGGGATAGGGCGTATTTCCTTTAATTTTGAGATTATAGGTTATAAAATTCTTTTGTATTTTCTCTGTCTTTCTCCAGGATTCACGAGAGATACTACAACCCCAGACTTTACATCCATAAATAATAACAGGTGTAACAAGAGTCTCAAAGAGGAGTTTCTTCTTATCCCAACTCCAAAGATCAGTTGATTTACAATTTTTTTCAAGCCCATAATAAGCTTTCCATCCCCCAATAATCCTTTTCTCAATGCTATAATTCCAATTGAGCTTGTGGTGAATATCAATTCCAAGATATTTTTATGAAGACACTTCCTCCAAGTTAATGTTGTCATATACAAAGGTATCATAAGAGATCTTATTGGATTTAATAATCATGACCTTAGTCTTATTAGTATTAACAGTCATACCCATATTGGAGAAAAAATCCTTGAGGATTCTTAGTTGGTTTTCAAGATCATGGGGACTCCTTTCCATAAGAACGATATCATCGACATAAATAAGAATATTGATGACTATACCGGTGAGAGTAGGGCCGACACAACCTACTTTTTCCAAGCATTCTTCTAACTTGTCAATGTATATGCCAAAAAGGGTAGGGGACAAGGGATAACCTTGTTTGACTCTGATATTGCAGTTAATCTCTTTTGACCAGCCCTCAGTGTTTTCAAAATTTACTCACTTAATAGTTGTGGATATGAAAAAGTTTTAATGTCGAATAAATCAATACCCTATCCATGAAAAGCATTTGCTCCACTCTTTAGTTGATATCAACTTACTATTTTGTTTTTTTCAATAAAAAAAGAATAATGCTTCAAATTTACAAAGATGTTTAAAGTTTATATATGTAAAGTTTAATTTTAAAAAGATGTTAACATTGTATATATGTATTTTCAATTTTATTTCTCATTTTCTAATGGAATATTTATGGATATTAAAGTTTCATTATTGTGTTAAATATATTCATATAATTATTAGCACGAATTAAATTAGTAATTTTAATATTGTAGTTGTTGCAATAGGAGAAACATTGTCCTCATTCAACTTTCATTTTATTGATATAATATTTAAAATGTCTATACATTGTAATCTAAAGTATCATTATAATATAAAATATTTTTTATAATTTTTTAATATATATTATTGTCACTCCCAAATTCAAGTTTCCTATAAATTTGAGGGAAACTTCTACTCGTTCCGGACACTCTGATCCATGTTCCCAACTTTCTACTTTTCAGAATCTCGTGCAACATAATGTAAAACATATGTAATATATATTTTATATATATATATACTCTGATCCACGTTCTCAACTTTCCACTTTTCAGAATCTCGTGCAACATAATATAAAACATATGTAATATATATTTTATACAT
>ML785192.1:211774-228324 GCA_009831015.1 Picea engelmannii | reverse complement strand
TTAGTTTTTTTAGTTTTTAAGTTTTTAATTGATTCAAAAAAATGGAATTATATATTTTTGGTAAATATTTAAAAATAGTGTTATTTAACAAGTAAAGATAACAAAATGTGTTAAAAATGATATTTTCCACTATATTTAAAAAGTATGGAATCATAACTTAATTAGGGACACATAATTATATGAAAAAACTTAATTAAAAAAAAATGGTGTACAACATTTTTAATAACGGATGGAACATGAAAATATGATTAAAAACATCATTGAATAAAAATAAAAATAAAAAATAAAAATAGAAAAGTTTGAAAATAGATGAAAAAACACAGTTGAGAAAATAAAAATAAAAATTGAACAATTTGAAAATAAATGAAAATACAAGCATTTAAAAACAAAAAAGTGGAAACCTTATGTATCCGAAAATTTAAAATATCAAAAAACCACCTAAAAAGGGAGGGGGGTGCTACCGGTAGCACCATTTTTAAAAACGGGGTAAAAAACTTGACCCCCAAAACAACCCACTGTGCGGTCTCCATGCAAGCATTCAGACACCTTAATTGTATTATCGTGCATTCCAGAGGGGGTGCGGGCCATGCGAACACTACTAGGTTGCATGGAAAGGCTGAGATACATAGACCATGATGTGTCTGACACCGACAAATTCCCATAATTTGCACAACAAGTGTACATGGAGAGACTTGGCACAGGGCCATTTGGAGACCCAATACTACGGCCAAAGTAATGGGCGGTAGACCTAGAACACATAGGGATATTGAACTTGGTAGAGATTCCCCACTTCGACAGGGGGAGAGAGGTGAATAATTGCGTCAAGTAGTTGATGGTAGTCCTCCATGGAGGCTTCTTATGAATGGAAGAACCTATCTCCATCAACGTAGAACTGATTGTGTTCATCACAAGTGTTGGCCCTCGACCAAGTTTTGTGGAAACATTGGTCATGTTTGACCATTTTCGGGACTTCGACAGGTTGGTCAAAGACGGAGCACCCAGGAAAAGCAGAGATCGCAAGATCTCTCCCCTTTTGCGGTCTTTTTGGGTTTTAGGGTTTATGTAATAGGTATGGGATGTCGACCCATGGGGTTACCCATGCTTAGGCCTCTTTTGTAATGTATAAAGAAGTAGCTAGGCGATGTAAGAAGAGAGACCTAGTAGGTCGATGGCTGAGTGCTAATGTTAGCTATGTGCTAGAATATGTGTTAAGGCTTGCAGAGCTAAGTTCAAGTGTTTTGTAAGTGCTTTGTGCACAAACTATGTAAAGGCTTTGTGCTTGGACCTAACTCAGGGAAGGAGGACCTAGTGAGGTACGCACAGATCTCTTGTCCTATGTGGAGTTGGCTTTGTGGATCTGTGCATGTAAGAAGATTGAAGGAGACTAATAAAGAAGAAGAAGAGTTGGTGGATGTAGCCCGACACTGGGGTGAAACACGTGTATCATGTGTCGATGTGCTTTGTTCTTTGTTGTTTATGATGTTTATGTATTTCATTCCTTAATTTGTTGATGCTCAAGTGCTTTATGTATGAATGAATGCTAGATCTACTCTGATGCTATGTGCTAATGGTTAGATATGCTTAGATCTTGATTAATACTGTGTTGTTCTGTAATCAAGGTTTAACCTGCGATGTGAATAAGGGTTAAAGACTAATGAATGCTAATTTCTGAGTGCTTTGTTAAGTATCGTGATCACAGATCTGTGTCCCAGCTAGGTTGTAGACACTTGAGTCCTGCAACCCCACTTGCCTCTACCAAAGGTGAGACTTCATCTGCTTTGCATGTGTTGCTGAAAGGGCTGGTAGTTAGGGTTTTGTTGGTGCGATGTTGAAGAATTGAACCCTGGGTCTTCCCCTGTTCCAACAAACTCATTTGTTGGCATAGGGGTAGACCCAAGGTTTAACGCTTCAACAACGCACCAACAAAACCCTAACTACTAACCATTTCGACAACACCTGCGAAGCAGATGAAGTCTCACCTGAGGTAGAGGCAGGGGGGTTGCAGGACTCAAGTGTCTACAACCTATCTGGGACACAGATCTGTGATAACAATACATAATAGATCATTTAGCAATTAACATTTATTAGTCTTTTAACCCTTATTCACATCGCAATTTAAACCCTTGTTACAGAACAACACAGTATTACTCAAGATCTAAGCATATCTAACCATTAGCACATAGCATCAAAGTATATCTAGCATTCATTCATACATAAAGCACTTGAGCATCAATGGATTAAGAAATTAAATACATAAAAAACATAAAAAACAAAGCATAAAGCACATCGACACAGGATATACGTGGTTCACCCCAGTGTGGGGCTACGTCCACCAACTCTTCTTCTTCTTTATTAGTCTCCTTCAATATTCTTACATGCACAGAACCACAAATCCAACTCTACATAGGACAAGACATTTGCGCGCACCTCACCAAGTCCTCCTTCCCCGAGTTAGTTCCAAGTACAAAGCTTTTACACAATCTATGCACAAAGAACTTACAAAACAGTTGCACTTATCTCTGCAAGCCTTAACACGTCTTCTAGCACATAGCTAACATTAGCACTAAGTCATCGATCTACTAGGTCTCTCTTCTTACATCGCCTAGCTACTTATTTATACATTAGAAAATATGCCTAAGCATGGGTAACCCCATGGGATGACATCCCATACCTGTTACATAAACCCTAAAACCCAAAAATCCTGCAAAAAGGGTGAGATCCCATGATCTTTGCTTCGCCTGGGCGCTCCATCTTCGACCAACCTATCGAAGTCCCAAAAATGGTCAAACATGACCAATGTTTCCATAAAACTTGGTTGAGGGCCAACAGACCCCCAACACTCACCTATGACTCATCCCGAGTAACTCTGATCTAGGAAACACTGCTTCGAAGGCCTCGAGCTTAGCTCGAGCTGCCTCGACTTGCTGCTTCACTAGAGCCTCCTGCTCAGTGAACTCCTGAATGACTTGCTCAGTGATAGGCCCTTCCAGGCATTGTTCCACTGCTGTGACTACCTACTCCATCTGTGATCCTTGTCCCTCGATCTCTTCAAAGAGGGTGCAGGCTTCGTCCTGCATCGGCTGGAGTCATTGTGTCACTTCCATCACTCTGCTCTAAATAGCAGTGACCTGTGGCTAAACTGCACGCTGCTCCTGCGATCTCTTCATCTTCTCAATGGTCATAAGCTACTTCAGTTATGCTTGCACTGTCGATGCCTACTGCTTCACCTCCTGGAGTTGTGCCTGCAATCTCCTCACCTCCGGGTCTTCTGCAAGGCCCTCATAAGTATACGCACTTTGGTTACTTAATTGCTTGCATTATAAGGCTAATGCCCTGATTCTTTCTAATGCGCTCTTGTTAGTTTCTTCCCTTTGATCTTGCACTTCTTCCAGAGTGCTCGGCACTGCTTGTAGTTCTAACTCTTCTACTCTTGGTTGAAGCTTCTAAATGGCTTCAATGAGCTTCCCCAATTGGATTTCAACTGTCTCTTCTTCCATATGGACCAGGCCCGACACAGAGCAAAGTGCTCTAGTTATTGCTTCTATAACCCCAATCTTCTCCACGAGAAGCTATTATTTTTCTTTTTGGATCTGCTCTCTATCCTCTTCAAACTTCGCCCAGAGGTCATCTTTCTCTTGCTATGCAACCCGACGTTTCTCTAGGGCTTCCTCCTTTGCTTGCTTCAAGGCCTTTATGTCCTGCTCTTTTTCTTCCTGTACTCGACAAAGGTGAGCTTCTATATCATCTGCTATTCTTCGCAGTTGGGTGGGCTCATCCTCCAACTCTACAACTTCTGATGGTGACGGTGTAGTAGACACTGCGCGGCTCGAATAGAGAGCTTCTTGTACCCCCTTCAGCTTTGCCTCGATTCTGCCATACATTGTCTCCTTCTTTTCTTCATTTCACTATAAAATATCCTCTGAAGCCTCTACTATAGTTGTGATGATGAGGTCAATATCATCCACTGTGAGTACATTATGTGACTGAGTTTTATTGGCTTGTGAATTCTTCCACGCTGAGGGTTTATTTAGAGAAACCTTCCTTTTCTTTGATGTCTCGACCTCTGTAAAGGGATCCTTCGGTGGTGTCACTTCACCTTCTTCTTGATTTTCTTCTTCCCCTCCCTCTTCTTGGTTTACTTCATCCCCTCCTCCTCCTTCAGGCGAGTCAGGCGTAGTTTCCTTCGATGGCTTGTTTATGTCCTGAACTTTTTCCTTTTTTCTTTTTCTTAGCACTGCTCGGTCCATCCCACTCAGTCCTGGTGACCACAGGAATTTCGATGAGCTCGGGGTTGGAGAGTTCTGCATCTCCAACTGGTACAAGGAATTCTGCAGTCCATTCCTTCGTTATCTCCTCCATATCTTCCTGAGTCAACTTGTAGTAAGACTACAACTCCTCCTTGTTTTCATCCCCACATGCAGTGATATATATGAAGTGTCGGTCTGCATGGAAATTCGCGAGTGGCCTAAACCTATGGAGTGTATTCGCGTCATTCAAGGAAAGGATTCAATGGCCCATGTGAGTTGTAAGTAGTAAGTGTGGAAGACATCATTCGACTGCCACTGCTTCACCATATCGCTTGTATACCACAAGATGGTGAACCTCGCAGCCAGCGGTTCTGATGGTTCAAATTTCGAGAATGTCACTCCTTCCGGCATCTCCCAAGTGACAAATTCTATAAGAATGAGTAACCATATGAAGTGGAATTCATAACCTTGGTCCTGCGCTTCGCGACAATCCTTCTCTAATTCATTGATGAGGTAGCTCACCCAGTTCATCTGCATCCCTTCAACGCACTTCCCTGCGAGGTCAACTACGAACCCCATGACCTGCATTAGTCTGTTCTTCCTGGCGAGCTTACCAGTGATCAACTGAAAATCTAGGAGCACTACGCCATCTTGGATGGAGGCTCCCTTGTAGCCTCGCTTCCCCTTCTCCACATCGTCGTAGGTTTCCTTTATACGTTTCACCAAGGAGCAGTCTACAACCTTCCCTTGATAGAAATGGTGGGGGTCTGGTCCCTTCTTTCTCAATCCATTGATCATGTGGATCAGTGTCGGATCGATAGTCACGCACCTATCTAACCATAGATAACCTCCATGGTAGCACGATAGGATGATTTTAACACACGCGTTAACCTCCTGATCTACTGAAGTGGGGTATCTTTATGACGTTGAGGATGGTGGACCTCGCAATATCATTGATCCATGGATGGGGGACTATCTTTGGCTTCTTCCCAGTCATCTTTGTCAAGTACCTATGCGGTGTGAGCACCTCATAATTCTTCCTGTCCCCTAGGTTAAAGTCGTTGATATTAAGATTAGGGATCAGTCCTAGCTGCGGTCCAATTGTGCGTATCCCCTTCGGGAGGTATGCAGTGATGAGTGTTTACTCGAAGTCATGCGGGACATTGTTGCAACTAACCACGCCAGCCAGAAGATGGATGTAGTTGGGAAATAACGATGGGATCAACTTCATGTACAATAGGTCATCGCGGTGCTTGATTCTTTTCTCTGTCGCAGGTCGGGATGGCCCTGATCGATGTCCATTCAAATGGGATGCTTGCAATCCTCGCATCGATGAGGCTTGTACTCCTACAGACATAAATTTCTCAACCATAAGGTCTATTAGGATCTCCTCCACAGACTTCTCTAATGCGCTAAGGTCGCCCGACATGCACGCTCATGATCAAATATCTCGGGTAGGCGAATGGATACTCATGGTAAGCAATGAGTGGTGAGGTCTCAAGATCACAACGCGATAGAAATCAGTTCTCTGTTTGCTTGAATAATCACAGTTTCTAAAAAGTGGTCCCGGTGAAGCATTCAACGGATTAAATAGGCAACGGTGTAACAAATTCCTCCAATGGGTCAAAATTCCTTAATCAATACAATTCCATCCGTTATGACACGGTCTCAACGGTCTCATGTCGATCTTGTCTGCAATAACTGCGATTCTAACTATTTCAGAGTGTCATTCTAATGGTCGGGATGCCTCCAATAGTCATATAGCTTCGTCGTGGCGAAGTGTCATTCTGCCATGTTCTGCTATCCCAATGATGTTCAATTTATGCAATTCTACTTCCTGTGAAGTCTTCACTGGAACCTCCTGCAGTCTTTCTAACTTTTCTTTATTCTTATTGAGCTTTCTTGACTTCTTCCCTATGATCCGAGTTTTTGGATTCCTCTTTCCATTTGTATTCTTATCTTCTCTTAACATAGTAAATTCTCATTGTTGATTTTCTCTCAAAAGTTTTGCATGCAATATTTCTTCTCTTGCTACTTATGGGGTAGGTTCTCTTCTCTCCTGCATGGATAGGTTCTTTAAGCCTTCTTGTGTTCTTTCAGCTTCAACAACTAAGTCTTTGTCCCTTAGTTGCTTTGATTTGTCCTTTTGTTCTTGTACTAGTCGCTCTATTTTCTCAGCTATGAAGTCCCTTAATTCTTCTGTTTTGTGGCTTCCTCTTCTTCTTTCCTATGGATATGATCTTCCTCAATCCAAGTCTTTCCTAACAAAAGTGCAAAAGGAGCATTGTTCTCAACAAACATAATGACCTCAAAGTATTCTTCAGTCTATGCTCCATGAGAAATCATAGGTACATGAGTAAGTCTTCCACATAGGTTTATCATCTTTCCTTTAAACAAGCCCATCCCTCCTATTGAAGGAATCATAACAAGCTTTCCCAAAATTTCCCAAGCACTTTCTGGCATAATGTTCACCTGTGTGTCTTCATCCAAGACATAGTCTATGTCGAAGTCTCCTATTCTTTTTTCTATGCACTACTTTTCTTTTAAGATCTCTGGTAAAATGATGTCTCTATGATCATTCAATGTTTCTTTCAGCCGTAATAACATAGTCTTTGATTCTATCTAATTCTCTAACATATCCGTAGTTTCTTGACCTTCTTCATGGTTTTATTGTCTCAAGTTCATCTTCTCAACTTTAGCAATCATTCTAGGGAAATCCAAAACCTCATGACCAACAAATTTAAAACAAATACAAATAGGACAGGTACCAAGGAATTGTTTAGAAAGATGTCCTGGTCTTCTGCAGTTATAGCACAGTGTCAATCCTCTCTTTATCTTAAACGATCCCCAACCTTTCTTGTACTGCGCATTGGGATCACAGTGATAGACCTGCAATCTGCAAAAATTATTTCTAGGGTCCTGCATCCATTTGTCAGTCCAAAAATTATTTCTATGCATAGGAATAACATATCTTTCACTATTTCTATCAAATCTATTCATATCAAATCTTCTTTCTGCTAATTGTTCCCTAGTTTTGAGACTAGGACCAAATCTATCAAACATACCTAGATCCATACTTTCTAAACAAAAATTTCCACTTATCTTACCTTTACCTTTTTCAAACTTCGCAATCGCAGCTCAGTGAGAAAATGACACCATGATCGGATGGGCCCCATAGTTATTGAACCTATTCTTAGATGACTGGAAGGATGCGTAGGACTTGGGAAAAAAGTTCCATTATTCCTGGTTGTTGATCCTAATAGCTTTACTTGGGTGGAAGAAGCCTCCATACTCCTACTTTTGCGATAGAGTAGGTCATTTTTGCACAGCGCGGTATACATCAATGGGAAGAACTTCAGACCCTAAATAAAGAAGTCTCAATGCCAACTGTTACACATCAAAATTACTCACTTCGATAGTGTCGCAAGTGTCGTCATTACAAGTGTCGCAAGTGTCACATCTTGCTCACAAGTGTCGCAAGTGTCAAGCAAATCATACTGTCATGATGCCTATGTCATACTTATAATGAAATCAAAAAGACACTTGAAACACCTCAAACACTTGATTTGGAAGAAGAGGAATGGTTAACTGGAGTTATGTACCTCTTGCCATCTGAAAGAACCATTGAATTTGGGTTTTTGGAAGAGAGTGCTCCCCTATACCTCTCTTAGGAGTGCTGGTGCCCCCTATACACTATATGGGAGCGTTATAACACTACCTATACCCTTTTGGAGGAGCGCTACTGCTTTTGGGAGTTTTGGAGCCCCCCTAAACCTTGCTAGGGAGCGTTATAACGCTCTAACACTCCTTTTGAGGGAGCGCTACCTATTCTGGGCAGCAGTTGGTTTGTTGAGAAGAATGGGGGAAAGATCTTTTCAATCTTGGAAGGCAGTTGGATTCAAATCCCTAGTCCATCCATGATCTTAGGGAATATCCCTAACTCAAGGAGGAAAATCCTCAACTTACCCCAAAGATATCTCGCGTGGTTGAGCCTCTCCAAAGCTATATAAGCAGGGTTTCTCATGGTGAATAGGGGATCTAATGGAGAATGATACCAAACTTATGATCTCATAAGTGATATTTGGATTGGGAATGATTGGAGGCATGAAACCTATGATCTCATAGGAAACACATAGTGAAGTGGAGAATAATCAGTAAAGCTATTGTCACTCTGATCGTGGGTATTTTGAGCAAGGGTTAGACAAGGAGAATTTGACAAAACTGCTGCATTCCATATATGGCTATAAGTAACGTTTTGTCCTCATTAATGTAATATGCTTGGCATGTTTCTTTCTAATTTGTGTTTGAAATTACATGAATTTTTCTCTAAGTAGATAGGTCCACTTCGAACTAATCTCGATAGAGTAGGAAGTGGTTGTACTTTGTTTGTCTATAGGGCTTATCAAGGAGCTCAAGATTGGAGTTCAACTCGGAGCGTGCAGGGACAAACACCAGTAAAAGGTACGTCTTTCATCCTTCCTCCTCATGCATTAGTTTGTGTAAACCTAAAAGGAAGTCAGTGACCATGATAAGCACCTTCTGTCTTAAGAGTTAAGAGTCTAGCTCTCAAGAGGAGATCTACCTGTCTGCAGGGAGATTTTCCTTCAACAGAAACTAGCGACTCCACTGGGGAATCGAATCGAAACTTTTGGTTTTGGTTTTTCCTCATAGAACTTGTCTTACCCTTTGTTTTCTATAGGCCTTGTTCACCCCCTATATATGATTGCACTTGATGATTCAATTCTCAATCCATCACATGCATCCTGATTGACAAAAAATTGACTGAGTTCTTGGTTTTTTTTTACCTTTTTCTGAGTTTTTGAACCCTGGTGCCCCTATGCCCATATTAGCCCAGCGCCAGCAATCCCTAAAGGTCTCAGATAGAGATTTTATAACGATCTGGTGGCCCTTACACCAGAGCGCCAGCCTCTTTTTTGCAAAATTACCTTCCAGAATTGTGTTTTTTGCAACTCAGTCTCTGTTTTTTGCCCTTGTCCAGCTTCTTGATGCTTCATTACATCTTCCTAATGACATTTGACCCTATGCTTTTTGAGAAGTAGGTGATTTTTTGTTCATATTTGGTGACCTTCTCTCTTATTTTGAGTCTTTTCTCCTGTTGAAAACTTGGAATTGATCCACTGCCTTTTTCTCTCTTGTCTGACTGAGTAGAAACTTTGGTGAAGGACATCAGAAGTCTACGAATCTTCTCATTTGCTTCTTTTTTGAGGTCATTGTTCTTGAACATCTCTCTTTTGTGAGAATTGTTTGATTTTTCTTTGTTATCTTTTGTTTTATGTTTGTTTCTTGTTTCAATCACAGCAAGAGGGTGAGTGTTGTGTGTGCGAAATCTGATCATACTTGTCCGAATCTCCTTAATCTGAAAGGGTAGTTGGTAGAAGAAGTTTTTTGCATTGAATTAGTCATCATTCACATACAAATGACAAAGACACATATTAGTGACTGGTTTGCATATTAGAAGGAATTTTTGAAAATGTTTTAGCATTGCATTAGATTCAATTGAGAACCAATTGATAGAGGATATTTCATATTAGTGTTTGAAAGTGAAAACGACTCTTTCTCTTTCCCTTAAATAGGCGTTCATTGAAAAGAAACGATTGCTTATAATCTTTCATGCATATTTTTGGGAATTGAGTCCTCATTCCATCAGTTTCACTTTCGCACACCCTTTGAGTAAAGAACAGTTGTAAAACGAACGCTAATTAAAAATTATCTAGAAAATTTTTATTTTTAGGATCTTCCATCAACAATAGACTAGGGTTAGCACTTTGGATTAGGCTGTGAGTACAACTCTCCAAAGTTTTCAAAACAAACATTAGCATCCTGAGCTAGGGAGAGTCAAATCCAATTGTCGTTTTGGTTTTCTGGAATCCCCCTCTCACATAGGGGTTACGCATGAGGTCTCATTCGGGTGAATTACAGAGATTATCCCTTCGTGGTTCAACTATTTATAGTGATCGGATCGTATATTGGGGGTCACTGGAAGGTATACCCACGATTATGTGTGGGAGCCTTCGGGTTGATTTCAGACTTGTTATCCTACCCATACGTTTCGGATCGAACTGTCGATTGTACCCACCCAGGGACTCACTGCGAATTGGTGTCTTTAGTTGCCATAATCTTTAGGTACTTACACAAGGTGACGGTGAAGAGAAGTCTCATTGTACCTAGAACAGACATTGGTCAAACTCACTCGGGCTCCTTGGAGGGTAAATCCAGAATTACTGCGTGGAAGCTTGCACCAAGGTGAAAGTCCGTTAAGCAGGTCACCATTGTAACTGTTCCACCATATCCTAGCCCCTTCTTGACTTGATCACGTGACATTGGATTTCATCACCAACTAGTACGATCATCGAGAGAAGTTTTGTTTTCTTGGTTGATTCCTAGATTTTATTAGCGTATGTTATTTCTGTTTGTTAGTTGGCCCTAGATTTTCAGTGTGTTTTGTTATTTTCCACAATTGAGCCCGTAGACGATCCAGGTCTTCACCGATCACGTAGGATGCAAGGGTTGCCTCCGGAAGGCTATCAACCCTTACCTTCTAACCCTCCAGAAGACAACTACCATAGAGAGGTAGAAAATCAATTTGACACTGGAAGTGTTATTGTTCCTCTGTTAGATAACTCAGAAGGCTCTTTGGTCACAGTTGAAAATCCCACTATATCTGTGTCGATAACCCCTCTCGAACCACTTTTGGTTCATTTAGATTCCCTTGGGAACATCATAGATGAAGAGATCCCACGATTACCAGAGAGGATATTTACCAAAACATATATGGGATCCACATAACCAATCTTTGGTGACGAGTATAGGACTCTTGTTCATCCTAGAACCACAGTAGAAACCAATCCTACACCTACTCGTTCTGTATGGAGGAATTCATCGGGACGTGATCTCTATGAAAATTTCGAATCCTTTCGACAACCCTTTCAACCTCATGACCCTCCTAGTGAAACAGGACCATCTGGTCAAACCATGAATCACCCAGTCGATCAGGTTATTCACCCTACTGCTACACCAACACAAGTCCATCCTAATGCTAGACTCATCACCTCTACTCATCCCCAAAGCACTTCAATCTCTACCCCCATTTCTACAAGCTTTTACTCTACAGTTCCACATGTTCCACATGATCCTGCTGGGACATCTTCTCACCCGAGAACGCAGACCCCTGCTGGCCAAACAAAACCGGCTGGAGGAAAACCACCATCCAACGAACCTTTTCCTCCTAGAGGACTACCTTTCCATGGCAGGCCTACCCCTCCCGGGGGACAACCCCCTTTTCATGCTCCCCTTGGAGGGCAACCTCTGTTTTCCAGTCATACCCCAGTCATAAATCCACCACTGGCAGGGGGGAAACCCTCGTTTGCTGGAAACCCTTCATAATCCTGGGGAGTATCTTCAGGAGGCACTTTTACTCAACCCCACATTGGGGGGCACTTGTATAATAACCCACTAGGAGGAGTATCCAATCTTGTCCCTTCCGGAACATCTTACGGGCAATCTTATCCGGGCGGCATCCCAAACACCACCTTGAGTTCTCCAGGACCACAATCTTATCCTCCTCATGGGCCTCATGTGTATCTGCCTCCAGGATCTACTCCTTACTAATCTCAAGGGAAAAATGTTTATCCTCCTCACAGGCAAATAAATCACCCGGCCTATAATGTTCAGAACCCACCGGGTTATGCCAATGTTTCTCATGCACCATCGAATCCTTCTTATCCTGGCCAACAACAACAATATGTAGGAGGACCTACTGGTTACAACTATCCACCTAACCTAGTATATGGTCCTACTGGTGTTCCTATGCCGCACCAGTATCATTCGCACATTAACCGACAACTACCTTTCCTTGTGACTCTGGATCTCCCAGACTTGTCTCGGTTAACTAATGATCCTATTTCTCATTCACCAGTTTGGCTAGTCATTCCAACTAAACTTCCTTCTGATATTCTGAAATTTGATGGAAACCCTGGCGAAGATCCGAACAACCATGTGATGAATTTCCATTTGTGGTGTTCATCAAACTCCCTCATGGATGATTCTATACGTTTGCATCTTTTCCAGCGAACACTTACCGGTTCAGCAGCAAAGTGGTATATTGAACTACCACATGCTTCTTTTCATGATTTCAATTCCCTTGCCATGTCTTTCCTCACGCACTTTCAACTGCCTATTCACTACGAGAAAGGTACTGAACTCTTGACCTCCCTTCATCAAACTAACTCTGTGCATATCTCTGACCATATTCATGAGTGGAGGTGATGACGAAGGATGATCAAGGCAGTCATTCCTGACATGCTATTGGCGGAATGGTTTACTAAATCACTGTTACCCCCAATCGCTCGCGATGTCGCTCTGGGTGGTGCGGTCACAGAGGAACAAGCCATCGCTCGGGCTCAGTATTTAGATTTGGTTTATTCCCAATATGGTACTTTGTATGATTTACTTCCGAATGTTTCTCGAGCTAATACCGATCCTTCTCATCCATCATCCTCATCTCATGCGGATGGTGTTATCGGTTCCGTCAAAACTCAATCTTTTTCCAAATCGACTACACCCTCCTCTACCTCCCCCCAAACTCAGATCTCTGAGGTGAATGAAGTTCAATATGCCCCTTCACAACAATCTATAGGTAAGAAGAAGACAAAGAATAAATCAAAAAACAACAATGAACAAACAAAAAATCAAGCTCAACCACCTGCTACCGAAAAGCAACCACAATGGAAATTGAAATTCCTGTGTATAATTTGTGGTGACGATCACTGCACTTGAGATTGTCCACTTCACAATGAAGTGGCCAAAATTTTCCAAGGAAAGTCACAAACCACTGTGCTTACTCAGCCTTTTCCACAGCAGCAATCCATGGTTGCTCAAACCCCCTCTCCGGGAGGCAGTTATAGCGATCCTCATGATGAGGCCTCATTGAGTGCACATATTTATATGTTTAATGGGATCAATTTTACCACTCGCTCTAAGACATACGACACACCAGGTAATTGATCCAGATGGGTATCGGTGGCTTCCCACCTTTCCATCTGGCTCAAAATAGTTTTCTGGGATTTCTGGTAATTTACTATTTTTAGCAGTTTTTTCGGGTCCTGAACTTCCGGGGCCATTTTGAGGCCCTAAATGATGTTATTTTGGGTATGTTTCTCTCGCAATATAGCATCTATTATGTTATTTTTTCTCGAGTGTTGTAGGCCTCATATAGATCTTTCCAACGAGCTATCGTGCGCCCCAAACGGAGATTGTATGCAATAGTTATGACTCCGGGAAGTTGATGGACTAACTTACCCAAACAGGGCCCACTTGACTTTTGGCGTTTCATCTTCTAGGGTTAGGTTTTTGGTTTATACCTTCCTGATTTTGATAAATAAGGCCCTTCGGCCTCTTTTTGTAATCAGCTTGGTCACGGATGAGTGTAATCGCCACATCTCTTATCAGGGATATGCTACCACCATTCTAGATATGTATTGTTTAACAGTTTGACAATTTCTCTATTTCATTAATTAATAGAAGTGTGTGTTTACCGTATCACTGTGTTCTCTGCAATACTATTGTGCACACTCTGTTATTTGCTTCTTACATTCCGTTCCTGCATAAATCCGAATCAGTGGTATCAGAGCAGACTGCTCTTTTGTCATTTTTTTGTGCATGTCACCGACGAGGTCGGGATATAAGGAGTTGGGTCTTGAATTAGTTCATCTCGAGAGAGAAACCCCTCTCTGGCGCAAACAACCGCCCATGGCAGAGAAAAAATGAGATGACGGAGTAGGAGATCCTATCAAGATGTTGCTCAAGGAGGCTCTTGCGCGACAATGGAACGAGATGATGGACAATTTTGTGAAAATTCTTTGACGGTTGTCGACCGCCACAGAAGGAACCTCGACCAACAATCAGTTTGGAGGACCGACCCCTTTCAAGGTGCAAGTTAATTTTGATATTCCCTTATTTGAAGGACAAATAGATGTAGATGCTCTAGAAAAATGGTTGAATCAGCTCGAGGGTTACTTCTCGGTCCATAACTTTTCCAACAAAGAAAAGATTACATTTGCACTTCTTAAGGAAGTCCCCCATGTCAAGGATTGGTGGGAAACCCTCTGCGAACAAAAAGAGGAAAAAGAGGGTAACGAACCCACATTGTTTGGGACAGAACCCACATGGGCATCCTTCGTTGATGCCATCAAGGAGCAATACTTCCCTGTGGGGAACTATGACAACTAGTACACAAAATGGGAAACTCCGTGACAAGAAAGGGACCAAGCAGTGACAGAGTACACAAACAACTTCCATACCCTGTGCACGAAGCTCGGCATCAAAGACTTCGAGCGGCACCTGGTTCTGAAACATTGCAGCGGCCTACATCGGTACATCCGTATCGAGATGGAATTCCTGGACATCTTGTCATTGGGTGCCGCCTACCGGTATGCTGTGAAAATCGAGAAAAAATTTAAGCAAAAGAACAAGAGGGAGTTCGGTTCGACAAACCAGAAGCAGGGTAAGGGAAACCCTAGTTTGTAGAACAAAGTACATAGCAAAGATATCCAACCCTCGGACAACCAGCCTAAGCCACAGGCGAAGAAGGGTAACTAGAAGACAAAGAAAGACACTGGAAAATGATGTGAGCTCCATAAGAGTCCCATGCACAACATTGATGAGTGTCGTGCGAAACAATCACTACTTACCGAGATGAAAGCGCCCGAGTCAGATCCAAGATCTGAATCGGAATCAGAGACAGATCATGGAAGGAAGATCATTGAAGCAGAACCCAACATCACCATTGCCACCACAAAGATCTAGCTCAACGATCCAGAGGAGACAGAAGAAGGGTAGCGCCTATTCCACTCATAGATGTGGGTACAAGGGAAGCCCTTACATTTCATTGTTGACAGTGGAAGCCAGAAGAACCTGATTTCAGTAGAGGTCATCAAGTGGCTGAACCTGCCAACATTGCCGCATCCACAACCATACAACATTGGGTGGCTCACTCCAGGGTGAGACATCCGTGTTAGCCAGCAGTGTCACCTACCGTACGGCATCAAACCCTTCAAAGATGAGGTAATGTGTGATGTTGCTCCACTTGAAGTTTCTGATGTTCTTTTAGGTCAACCATATATGTGGAAACGCCATGCTGTGTATGAATCCATGCCTCGTAGTGTCATTGTTACTTTGAGAAAACAATGCTACCGGATACTAGAGGTAGTTCCCACTACCACAGTCTCTCTCATCACAGCTAAGCAGTGCAAGAAGGTGATTTCCCAGACCGACAAATTCATCCTCCTGATGATTCGTCCAGAAAGGAAATGAAAGACCGTGGCCACATCTACTGCCTCTACACAGGGTCACTCTACACAACACAGACAAGTAGACAAGATCATGGAATCATACCAGGACATCTTCACTTCCCCTGTCGGAGTGCCACTCCATTGTCAGGTCAAGCATTCCATTGACTTGATACCCGGGGCACCTGTGCCGAACGGGCCAATTTACAGACGTTACCTCATGGAAAACGAAGAGATCAAGCGCCAGATCGAGGAATTACTCCAAAAGGAGCATATTCGACCAATCTCCTCACCTTGTGGGAGCCCGATTGTGCTAGTACAGAAAAAGGAAGAGACTTGGCGACTCTGTATTGATTACAGAGCTTTAAACAAAATCACAGTCCGAAATCGGTATCTTATCCCCCGGATCGATGATCTCCTTGATCAACTAAAGGGTGCCAAGTATTTCAGCAAGATTGATCTGAAGTCTGGTTATTACCAAGTCCCAATTGAGGCGACTGATGTTTGGAAGACTACCTTCAAGTCTTGGGAAGGCCTTTTCGAGTGGTTGGTCATGCCTTTCGTCTTAACTAACGCTCTGGCAACCTTCATGAGGATGATGGATGATATACTGCAACCATTCACCAATTCTTTTGTGGTCATCTATCTCGATGATATCCTCATCTTCAGCAGAACGTGGGAAGACCACTTACAGCATATTGAGGAAGTCCTTCGCACCCTGCGACAACACAAGTTATATGCCAATCTCGAAAAATGCTCATTCGGGATGAAGGAAATCCAGTATTTGGGATACATTGTGAATGAACAAGGTGTGCATGTGGATCCGGCCAAGATCCAAGTCATTCGTGACTGGCTGACCCCAAGGACCATTACAGAGCTCCGCAGCTTCCTAGGGTTGGCCAACTTTTATCGCAGGTTCATGTTGGGGTTCTCTAACATTGCTTGGGCCCTTAGCAACGTGACCAAAGGTGGGGCTAAAGCCAAATTCTTTTGGACC
>ML785192.1:120659-210289 GCA_009831015.1 Picea engelmannii | reverse complement strand
TCCAACACATTCGCCAACAAGTCCATGACATTCTGGAAAAAGCCAATGCCAAGTACAAGCAGCATCATGACCAGCATCGGGTGCCACACACATACCAGGTGGGTGATAAGGTTTGGTTGCATTTGCAGAAAGAAAGACTCACAGGACCTCATCGCAAGATACTCCCACTTAGTTATGGGCCATATACTGTCACCAAGGCTATCGAGGATAATGCTTTTGAATTAAGCATCCCTCCATTTCTTGGCTTGCACCCTGTATTCAATGTTGAACTCCTTCGCCCGTATTTTCCACCATTGTTGGACACCTCAGAAGTGGTCGAGCAGTTGGCACCAACAGAACTCAACCCTGACTGTTTGGAGAAGGAAAAAGTTGATTGTATCATGGATTCACAGGTCAATGGCACTCTCCAGCAACGTGTCCAGTGCTATCGAGTCATGAAGGTTGGGCAGTTCCTGCATCAAGGCAAGTGGCTCACCCGGAGCCAAATTCAGCTGAAATTCCCCCATCTTATCCCGACACTTGATGCAATGGGGACCATTGCTTCTTAAGGGGGGAGGAATGATCCAGATGGGTATCAGTGGCCGCCCACCTTTCCATCTGGCTCAAAACAGTTTTCTGGCATTTTTGGTAATTTACTATTTTTAGCAGTTTTTTCGGGTCCTGAACTTCCGGGGCCATTTTGAGGCCCTAAATGATGTTTTTTTGGGTATGTTTCTCTTTCAATATAGCATCTATGTTGCTATTTTGTCTCGAGTGTTGTAGGGCTCAGATAGATCTTTGCAACGAGCTATCGTGCGCCCCAAACGGAGATCGTATGCAATAGTTATGACTCCGGGAAGTTGATGGACTAACTTACCCAAACATGGCCCACTTGACTTTTGGCGTTTCATCTTCTAGGGTTAGGTTTTTGGTTTCTACCTTCTTGCTTTTGATAAATAAGGCCCTTCAGCCTCTTTTTGTAATCAGCTTGGTCATGGATGAGCGTAGCCGCCACATCTCTTATCAGGGATATGCTACCACCATTCTAGCTATGTATTGTTTAACAATTTTACAGTTTCTCTATTCCATTAATTAATAGAAGTGTGTGTTTACCGTATCACTGTGTTCTCTGCAATACTATTGTGCACACTCTGTTATTTGCTTCTTACATTCTGTTCCTGCATAAATCCGGATCAGTAACCCTGACAAAGGAAAAGACACCAACGGTACCGGTACTTTACCAGATCCATCATCGTCCTCCATCAGTCTTCCATTGGTTAATCCTCTGTTTGGACCACTTCAAATTGAGAAACCCACATTTGACTCTATCTTATGCCCTCCTAAGAGAACTATCCGCAAAGCTACCTTTAATCCTAGTTCACGTGCCGCCCAAAACTACAACATTGTTGAAGATTTGGCTCAAGCACCGTGTGTTATGTATGCGTTAGAAGTTCTACAACACTGCCCTAGTCAATGTAGAACGCTCTTGGCCGCCCTTGGCGCTATTGATCATGAGTTTTCCAACCATATCATGTTTAACCTGGACAATTATGCATCTCTATTCTCCCACCAACTTGCTTTCCAAGTTGATGTTGTTCTTCACAATCAACAAATCCACCGAACTATTTTGGATGAGGGAGCCTCGACTTGTGTCATGTCTTTGGCATGTTGGAAAGGTTTAAAATCACCAGCACTCAACAAATCCCCAACGATGTTACGCGCCTTCGACGGGCGAGGTTTTCATCCCCATGGGCTTTTACAGTCCTTGCCCATCCAATTGGGTGGAAAAACTGTTACTGTTGATGTCAAGGTGGTTGATGCTCCCCTCGATTACAACTTGTTACTTGGAAGAAGTTAGTTTTATGCTATGACTGTCATTGCCTCGTCAGTTTTTCGATGTGTCCAATTTCCTCATCAGGGAAAAATTGTCACTGTTGATCAGATGGATTTCTGCACGACCAATGCTCGTGCTCCCGCTACCAACAATATTCCTTTCTTGGGAGACCATAAGATCACGTATGAAAGTGTTGGTGTTGGCTTACTAAAATAGTCTAGCCTCATGGGTACCTTCCCTACACCACTTCCACCGACTACACATCACATTGCCACCGTCGATATGATTTCGACTGCGGCTTATCAATCTTTGGAATCATCTGACCCTTGGATTGTACCTTGTCCATTGGAATTCGATGCACTAGGTGACACCGTGCCACTTAGTCTAGCCGAGATATCATACGTTTCTATCCAATCCGCTTCTCCCTCATCAGATGACCAACATCTATTGGCACCTGACGTTTCCTCGATGCAATCACGGTTGAGTTCCTTGTCGTCTGCAATCGACTTCATTTCCCCAATTTTTCCTTTCGATGAATCTATTCCAGAAATGTTTTGCATTGACAAGTTACCTCAGGATAATAACCGTCACCGATCCTCTTTTCTTCCCCCTCGTGGAGAAATTCAAGAAGATATACACTCTATCTCCCCTCCTGGTGTTGATTTTCTACCGTCTCCCATGACTTCAACTTCCGATGGTTTGGATCCGGTAGTGGACATGGTGATTTCTTCGATAGGATTATTGGAGCTTGATCTCCTTACTCCTATCGCGACCCTTGACATGTGTTCATTCTCGAGTGATTATTTTCCATCCAATGAAGATCTCCTGGAGGTCATGACCACATTTTATCCTTTAACATGGTACCCTTCCAGAGTATTATCCTCTTGGAAGCCATGATCCAGACTAAACCACGAGCATAGTTTTTCCTCTCTGTAGCAAGCTCGTTAAAAAATGAAACAGAGGTCACGAGCATAGTTTCTCTTCTCTGTGGCGAGCTCGTTAAAAAATGAAACAGAGGTCCTGAGCATAGTTCTTTTCCTGTGTCAAGCTCGTTAAAAAATGAAACAGTCACCTCTCTTGAACCTTCTTTTCATCCACCTTTCTCCTTTTTCTCATCTACTAGAGAAATTGGTGACAACATCAAAATCGGTGAATGAATTGAAGCTTGGAGGGCATGTCTCCAGCCTTTGCTAATCATTCTGGAGTTAAGCCACTAGCTTTCACGCTGGGGGCATACCGAGCTTAGTCTTTGTTCTTTCTCGTGCTCATAAATACATGAGAATGCATCCAGGTATACTTTTATCTCTTTTTCGGACCTATATGGATACATGAAAAAGGAACCCCCTGGAGTCTCCTTTAAGCTCTTTTCAGACTCTCTAAACATGAAAAGATTGCTGAGTGATCTTGCTTCCTTTCCCACTCATTAAAAGTTTTGAAAGGGCGTCTTTTGAGTGATAATTTATCCCTTTTTCAGCCTCGCGAGACTAACATCACGAAAAAGGACAACATTGGAGTCATCTTTAAGTTCTTTTCAGACTCTCTAAACATGAAAAGATTACCGAGCGACCTTGTTCTCTTCACGCTCGTTAAAGTATTTGAAGAAAATGTCTGTTGAGTGATATTTTATCTCTTTTACGGTCTCATCAGACTACTTTACGAAAAAGGAACTGAGAGAGTTCTCTTTTAAGTGTTTTTCTAGACTCTATAATCATGAAAAACCTTCGAGTTTTCTGTCTTTGGACTCGTTAAACAAACATCGACAGTCCCATATGGGACCAAACTCTTACTTCTTCTAGTTTGTTTAAAAGGAAGAGGGACTTATCGAAGGTGAGTCATATCGATCATGTGTTACCCTCCTCGAGCTCGTTAAATTGAAAAGAGGTACTCGTCTATCTGGATGGGGGAAAAAATTGAAAGAAGCAAGCCAAACAATTTTTTGAGAACATTACCAAGTAACTCTTAGAGTCGCCCTTAAACACGACACTTTGTCTTTTGCACACTTAATCCGCTGAACCTCTACACTAAACCAATCCTCTGAGTTTTTCTTACTCCTTTGGGTCACCCGATGAAAGTCACAGTATCCATTGCATCATCGTTTTTTGGTCCATGTCATGTTTCTGTTGTTGTGCCTCAGTGTTCAAGGGAAGTATCTGCCTCGAGAGTCAGCCATCACAAATATCTTGTCTCAATACCCGTGTCAGTCCATGTTCATTTGATCTACCATTTACATCTCTCTTTTTTTTTCATGTCGTTGATGGGGGATACATCAAGGCCCTCCTTCAATGAGTTTGTTCCTATCGACTTCAACACATTATCCAGGAACTAGACTTAGAAACCAATTAGTACTTTGGGACCTGCATGCCTCAATGGCAGGCCTCCTCACATTCGACAGTGGGTTTACATCATTGAACTCTAATCGGATGATTCCACGGATTTTCGACTTCAACTCATCCATTCACATTCGTTGGAATGTACTATAGTACCTTGGGAATCATTGACATCAATGGTGATCCCCCTCGCGCTTGTTAACGGTTTACACCATTGACCGGTAATCAAGTGGTTTCTGCCATGTTCGACATCAGGACATCTATTCACATGGTTAGATTTGTACTACATTGGGATCGGTAAGAAGACCCTGGGTTGAGTGATCACTCTGATATGTACTTTGCCCAGGTTGCGACGGAGTTTCTCTTGAACAATGACACATATACTATTACATAGATCCACTTTGTATTGGTCATGGCTATGTCTTGTCATCTCATAGATCCACTGTGTATTCTTCGTGGCTACGATCAGTTCAGGTCATAGGAGTATATATCCACACTGTATCCTCGGTGGCTATACCTTTTATCAATACAATTATGGATCCGCAGTGTATTTTATGGCGGCCATATCTCGCAAGTCTTGATCACCCAAGCATAGGTATGCCTACCTTGGGTTTGAAAACATGTCATAATATTTGTTGGATGTTTGTGTGCAGCTTCTGTCAGGTTCTCTGCGTCTATACCCTTGCTTGAAAGTCTACAAATCATTTCAGCTATCAATTCTCATCTTCTAACTTCATACTTTTGGGGGCAATCTGTTACACATCAAACTTACTCACTTCGATAGTTTCGCAAGTGTCGTCATTACAAGTGTCGCAAGTGTTGCAAGTGTCAAGAAAAGCATACTGCCATGATTCCTATGCCATACTTATAATGACATCAAAAAGACACTTGAAACACCTCAAACACTTGATTTGGAAGAAGAGGAATGGTTAACTGAAGTTATATACCTCTTGCCATCTGAAAGAACCATTGAATTTGGGTTTTTGGAGGAGCACTCCTCTATACCTCTCTCAGGAGTGTTGGCGCCCCCCTATACACTATATGGGAGCGTTATAACACTACCTCTTCCCTTTTGGAGGAGCGCTACTTCTTTTGGGAGTGTTGGCATCCCCCTAAACCTTGCTAGGGAGCATTATAATGCTTTGACACTCCTTTTGAGGGAGCGCTACCTATTCTGGGCAGCAGTTAGTTTGTTGAGAAGAATGAGGGAAAGATCTTTTCAATCTTGGAAGGCAGTTGGATTCGAATCCCTAGTCCAGCCAGGATCTTAGGGAAGATCCCTAACTCAAGGAGGAAAATCCTCAACTTACCCCAAAGATATCTCAAGTGGTTGAGCCTCTCCAAAGCTATATAAGCAGACTTTCTCATGGTGAATAGGGGATCTGATGGAGAATGATACCAAACTTATGATCTCATAAGTGATATTTGGATTGGGAATGATTGGAGGCATGAAACCTATGATCTCATAGGAAACACACAGTTAAGTGGAGAATAATCAGTGAAGCTATTGTCACTCTGATCGTGGGTCTTTTGAGCAAGGGTTAGACAAGGAGAATTTGACGAAACTACTGCATTCCATCTATGGCTGTAAGTAACGTTTTGTCCTCATTAATGTAATATGCTTGGCCTGTTTCTTTCTGATTTGTGTTTGACATTACATGAATTTGTCTCTAAGTAGATAGGTCTGCTTCAAACTAATCTCGATAGAGTAGGAATTGGTTTTACTTTGTTTGTCTACAGGGCTTATCGAGGAGCTCAATATTGGAGTTCAACTCGGAGCGTGCAGGGACAAACACCAGTAAAAGGTACGTCTTTCCTCCTTCCTCCTCATGCATTAGTTTGTGTAAACCTAAAAGGAATTCAATGACCATGATAAGCACCTTCTGTCTTAAGAGTTAAGAGTCTAGCTCTCAAGAGGATATCTACTTGTCCACAGGGAGATTTTCCTTCAACACCAACACCTTTTCTCGGTATTTCAGTGACATCCAATACATCATAGCCAACAATTGGAGGATAACTCTAGAATTTATTGTGCAGCATCAAGGAATAACCAACTTTAGGGCTACACAACACAACATGTGGATCCAAGCGTGCAGGGATCCAGTGAAAGAATGCCTACAACTTCGATTATGCATCAATGCAGAGGAGGTTGAAATGGCAATGTGAGACGAGAAGGACGACTGGAAGATCCTAGTCATTACCAAGGAAATTTCAAAGGATAAGTATGTAGAAGCAGGGTCATCCAAGACACCTACAGGAGACAACAATGTGCCCAAAAATACGACACAGCAAGGGAAGCCCAATCAAAATCCAGCACAGCAGAAGAAGGGAAGTGCTCCAAAGAAGGATGCAAAGTTAGGGAAGAAGGACACTACCCCGACGCAGGAAGAACAATATAGGGGGGACACAATGACATAATAAACCCATTTGACAACCACTCCACAAGAAATAGGGCCACCCAAGTGCCCAATTATACATACAGGGGGGTTGCGCAAGAAGTCGAAGGCCCAAAAATAGATCACAGAGTATATAATAGCCAAGGATGATGTCGATATTGTCACAGAAAGAGCACAGGATCACACAACAAAGGATTTTTCAGAGGATGAAAACCAAAGAGGAAGGATATGGAATGAGTTGGATGATATCAAGTAGGTCCTAGAACATATAAAAGAAACATAGAGGTAAGAAAGGGGAACAAATATGATCCCCCGAAAAAAATAAGTTGAGGACAAGAGTGTGTCGAACGAAGAAGATACCATCCATACCATAGCGCAAGCAATTCCAAGCTTCCAAATAACAACAGAGATGTTGCAGATGGATGAGGCCACAACCCAGACACCACTTAAATATCTGGAATAGGTACAATTGGTATTAGCTTAGATACCAACAAATGAAGTGTACAAATTGCAAGTCAGTGTCACGCAGGAAGTGCAACGCGAGCAAAGACAGAAGCGACATAATTGTAGGTAACTAAATATGGAAAGGATTCGCTAGAACTGGTGATCGATCAGGTGAAGTTGAAGACAAAAGAGGAGAAACAATGTACATACAATTTATAGAAGAAACTGAAGGAAGTATTCACTATAATTCCAGACAGCGCACAAGTGTCCATGAGCAATGTGGAAGAACAGATCCAATTCATCACACAGATGCTCAAGGAATACAAGAAGGAGATCGAGGATATTCAAGAAAAATTAACCCCCACTACACCTCTCGAAGTTATGGCTGAAATAGAACAACAAGAAGCCCTACAAGTGGAAGTGATGGAGAAGGAAGTGAAAAGGTCACACAACTTTTTGACAGCACCGCGCATCTATGGAAAATGTTGGAAGAAGATGATAGGGTCCAACAATTGGACCAAAAAGAGGAGGTAGTTAGCATTGCAATCTAATAGCTGAAGCAACAGAAAAATTACATGAGCATCACAGAGCGAGTAAAGGGCGTGCATGAGATGAAGACCCTGTAGGTAGAACTGAAGACTACATAGAATAACCAGCAAGCAAGGCAAGCCCAGTTAGAAACTCTCCAACAGAAAGCAGAGAAAATAATTGCAAAAATGGAGAAGGAAAATATAAGAATAGCTCAGGACCATGCTGAGAGCGCAGAGTCTCTCAAGGAGCATATCACAACACAGAGGATAGAAGAACTCACAGGGAAAGTTGTGCAAGCTAGAGAAAAAAGGAGAAGAGCTTGAAGGAAAATTTTGGAGCTTGGCAGAGGTTGTTCATGGAGTGTGCACTACCTGAGTGGCTCGGGACAAGCCACATGTCATTGTTGAGGGCCTGTTGGGTGCAGGACTATTTTGACGAAAGACCTAATTTTGGATGGAGAAACCTAATTTTGGAGCACGTGCAACAACTGACAAGAAAACAACATGCAGAAAAAGAATGAATGCAAGAGGAAAAGCCACGTGAGAGGAGGTAGGAAAGCCTAACCATATTAGTTTTAAGTTTTTTGATAAGTATTGTAACGACTATAAGCCTTTAAAATAGTATAAATAAGAACCTAGGAGGTCCAGGTGAAGGGTTCGGTGGGTTGTAGTTCAGTTGTTGAAAGTGTTTAATTATTATTATAAGAAGGACTCAAAAGAGTCCAGGAAGCTATATTTTGAGGGTTACATCATAGGATGAGGAGCCTGGTGTGATCTAGTCCTCCTCAAAGAGGTTCCTTAACAACATCATGATTGTATGATCGAAGATGTAATGCGTGCAATTCCATATTTTTACAGCAGACTAAATAAAAGAGAAGAGAAGACAAATCTTTCTGGATGTAGCGCAGGAGGGGGTGAAGAAAATTAAAACTTATGTTATGTGTGAGGTTTCTTGAATGATTTACCTTTTTTCAATAATTATCTTATGAATGAATGATTAACTAGATGTATTAGAATGCATGCATGAGGCTAAAGGTAAATGAATCCTAGGAATAGTGAATGAATAATAAATTTAATGCATAAAGAAAAGAAAGAATATACTCCTAGATCCCCACTCATTCGTAGACTACAAGCACTTGAGAATTGTAGTCATCCATAGAGATATCTTGGGTGACACTGTGTTGTGTGCTCCGCGCGGGTTGTTTACTTATGGTTTACCAGGAGGGATGATAGTTTTAGAGGATTTTGTTGGAAATCTATTTAGATATGAACCTGGGTCAACCCAAGGAGAAGTAGTAGTGGAATATTTAACCCAACAAGGAACCTCCAAAGACACCCAACAAAAGAGAGAAAAATAATTATCCATTAGATCAGATCATTGGAAATAAAGATACAGGGGTAAAAACCAGAATAAATATTCGTTCATCAGAACAATAACATCTAGCATTGTTATCTACAATTGAGCCAAGCAACTTTGAAGAAGCCAGAGGGGATGAATTTTGGATCAAAGCAATGAATGAATAATTATATCAGGTAGAGAAGAAAAACACTTGGGAACTGGTTCCAAGGCCTAGGAATAAGAATGTGATCGACACAAAGTGGGTCTTCAGGAAAAAGTTGAACGAAGACGGACAAGTTACTAGGAAGAAGGAAAGATTGGTTTGTAAGGGATATGCTTAGGTTGAAGGTATATATTTTGAAGAAACATTCGCTCCACTTTCCAGAATGGAAGCAATCATATTGATCCTAGCATATGCAAGCTCCAATAATATTAAAGTGTATTAGATGGAAGTGAAATCATCTTTTCTGAATGGGGAACTAGAAGAAGAAGTCTACATTGAGCAACCACAAGGATTTCAGCTATCCAATAATGAAAATTATGCTTGAAAGTTGAAGAGGGACTTGTATGGTCTCAAATAGGACCCCAGAGCCAGGTATTCTAGACTAGATAAAACTTGCAGCAACAATGCTTCAAAAACAGAAATGCAGAAACCAACCTCTACATCAAGGTAAATCAAGATAGAATTTTATTAATTGAAGTTTATGTTGATGATATTATCTTTGGTAGTGATGATGATAGGGTGAGCCATAATTTTTCAAGAGATATGAAGAATGAGTTTGAGATTTCATTACTTGGAGAATTATCATTCTTCTTGGGTCTTTAGATATGTCATAGCAACTGAAGTCTTTTTATCTCTCAGACCAATTATATTAGAGACATATTGAAGAGTTTCGGTATGGAATATTGCAAACCAGTCAGTACTTGTATGCAAACCAGTTGCAAGTTAAGTAAATTTGATGATACAAAGGCTAAATATCAAAGGCAGTACATGTCAATGATTGGAAGATTACTTTATGTGAAAACTTCTAGACCAAATCTGATGCAGGCAGTTGGACAGGTGGCACGATTTCGGGAAGCACCAAAGGAATCACATGTTCTAGCAATGAAAATAGTATTAAGATATGTGAAGGGTAAAGAAGAATTTGTATTATGGTATCCAAAAGGAAAATATATACCACTTATTGCTTACACATATGCATATTGGGAAGGTTGTATTGATGACTGGAGAAGTACAAGTGGAGAAGCTTCCTACTTGGGAGAGTGTTTGGTATCTTGGCTAAGCAAGAAACAATCATCAATGTCTCTATCTAGAGTAGAATCATAATATATTGCAACAACGACATGTTGTACATAGGTTCTATGGATGAAACAAACTTTTAAATATATACAGATTGAGTATGATGAGCCCATTCTGATATATTTTGACAACATTAGTGTCACCAATATTTCAAAGAATCCATTGATGCAGTCCAAGACAAAGAAAATTTTGATCCAGTATCACTTTCTACGGGAGCAGGTTGCATAGAAGAACATCAGAGTTGACTATGTAGGAACAAAAGAACTGGTTGCAACTATCTTTACAGTATTGTTTCCAAGGGAAGTTTTGATTATCTTCAACAAAGACTCGGAGTAATTTCTACTCCAAAACGAATGTTTTTGAATTCTTATCTTAAATGCATTAGATTTACACAAGGAAGCTCCATAAAGAGGACAATTTAGTTTGAGGAGAGTGCAGTGAGGGGGATAATCCCCGGGGATAGTTTAGTTAGGGCGATCAACCTAGATGGGAAGTCACATTTTCCATTGATGTCAAAGGGGGAGAGATTCTTTAGATGCATGGAAAGAGATGTTTGAAGGAATGATTCCAGGGGGAGCGATGGTCATAGGGGGAGCATGAGAAATATGACTTCATTATTGCATCATAGTGTTGCCATCAATGCCAAAGGAGGATATTATTGATTATTTGGGTTGGTTTTCATTGATGTCAACCCTTGAAGCAAGTCTGGTAGCTATTTCCAATAGCCTCAATAGCATGGTTAAGGGACCCAAGTTGTTTTAAGAAATAAAGGCTTGAAGATTAGGATATCTGTAGGTGAGACTAATTTATATGGTTAGCACATGTCATGTCATTTCTAGTGATATGTGGAACATGACATAACTCCTCACGGTTAGAAATTTATGGCCTTGTGAAGTTGGAGAACCCTCATGAGTTTTCTAGAAGCCGTAGAAGGTCAAATAGGTCAAAATTATTCTAGAAGCTCCTATAAGAAGTTGACTAGTCAAATGGGTGAAACTAGGAGTTAATCATGGGTTAAGTGGTTTTATTAAGAAAATAATTAAAAATAAATTAGTTGCAACAAGGAGTGAAGAACTTACTATTTGTGGAAAGTCGTTAAGTTAAGTGGAAAAAGTGGTTAATTGGACAAATTGGCTAAGTGGACAAAGTGGTTAAGTGGGCAAAAGTTGATACTTCTAAAGGAAGCTACTTGGAGAGTATAAATAATAGAAAAAGGGTCTCCCATTAGCACATATTGAGCATATTGAATATCTACAAGTGACTGAGGTAACTAAAGGAGATCTAAGGAGAATTTCACAGGGAAGGTGAAGTAAAGAAGGACGAGAATTCAAGGGAGGATAAAGTTTTTTGATGATGCTTTCTAAGGTATGTTATTTACAAGTCATCTCACCCTTTTCATAATAATTGTTTTTCTACAATGATTTAGATAGAAAAATATGAAGGATTTTGAGACGACATATCCAAGTAACTATGATAAAAAATTTAGCTTGTGGGTCGTTGTAGTTTGATAGTTACACTCTATGGAAGGTAAGGTTTGTGGCTAGTCCTAAAACTAGTCTAAAACAAGTGTTCTGAGTAAAAACGTCATAACATATTCATAACAGATCCAAATTTAGTGAGACTAAATGCATTGGTTAGAGTACATTATGTAGTATGTTTTGTACCATTTTCAGATCCATACAACAATTATTTTGTGTGGGGCATGCTCTACAATTTCTCTCTCTAGAATAAGCCAGAATTCAGCAAGGTCTACCATTTTTTCTATAACTCCTTTTCTGGGAGGTTCCAAGTAGAGAAACCTGGCGGAATTGTAGAGAAGACATTGAAAAACATTGTGTACCATTTCCAGACCTTTACTTAATACAGGTACAAATTTATGCTATTTTAAATTTAAGGTTTGTGGTTAATCCAAAAAAAAGGTATTGCGAGACTTAGGTAAGGGTTGATGAAGATTCCATTTTTTATGAAGTTATTGGTACATTTTGAGGTTGAATATTAGTTAGGGTTTTCTATGAGGGTTTTCTGCATTTGACTTATGGTTCATGGTTTATGTATGGTACTTGGTTCATGAGACATAGTTGTTATTCAAGCACATGATTTGAGTATTTTGCTATGGTATATCTTGTGATTATTGGAGCACTTGTGTGGCACCTTGGTTGAGGTGTGTTGCTGAATATTGATTTGATTTGAGGCTACATTTCAGTTAGTGTTTGATATATGGTTGATGTGAGGTCTTTCTCCATTTATATTATAGTTCATGGTTTATGAATGACACTTCATTGATGAGACATATTTGTGGTTCTAGAACATGGTTTGAGGTACAGACTTGTGGTATAGTTTTTGAGGTATATGTGATCATATCAGATTGGTTGATGAGTATACAATGGCGGGTTTCTTAGTGACATATTTGACAGAATAGGTTGTGACAGTGACATATTCAATTTCTACATTTGGCACTTATATTTCATGGCAGTTGGATGAGGCAAGGAAAGGTGGTTGTATCCACCTTTCGGTTGTAGCCAGAGAACTTAGGGGGATGTAGCCTCCTTCTGGTTGGATCTAGAAAATTTGGGGTTGGAGCTTCCCTCAGGTTGTAGCCTAAGAACTAGGGGTTTGGAGCCTCATTCTAGTTGGAGATGGAAAAAAAAGGAAGTTGGAGCTTCCTATGAATGTACTTCTTTAACATATAAGAAAAAACATTATGTGGTTTTCTCCCTCATTGGGTTTCCAGGTAAAAATATTGGTGTATTATGTATTGTGTTGATGTATATGGTTCTTCAATGTTCATACTACTTATATTGGATGCCATTTTAATATACATTGTGGTTAAAAGATTAAAAGGGTTAAAAAGTGAAATAAATTACACATTATTGATTCACCCGCCCTCTAGTAATCCAACATACATTTTACTTTTACATGTTCATTTCTATTTTGTAAATGAATTGTTCTCTTCTTCATTATGTGGTAATTAAAATTATTTACTTTCCCTTTCTCAACATGATTTTGGTAATTAGAATATCTTTACTCACTCTTTCTTAATATCATTTTGCTTCTTCCTTTTTCTCATCATTATATTTCATCTTCTTTCATTTAAGTTTCATAAATTAATTATTTTCTCCTCAATTATGTGGTAATTAGAATTTCTCTATTGTCACTTTCTTAATATCATTTTTCTCATTCCTTTTTCTCCTCATTATATTTCACTTTTTTTCATTTCACTTTCATAACCTAATTGTTACATGGCATGCTAGTATGTACATTCAAGTGGTTTGTAATTCTGGTTAAGATAGATTATTTTTGGTTTGTAATTGTGGTTTTAAGAGAAACTAGATGCATTTTATCTCCCTTGGTACATTTTATAGCTCAATATTGATTAGCTAAAAGTACTATTTTATACAAAACTAAAAACAATCAATTTAAAATCCACTAAATAATATGTATAAAAGTAAAATTATATCAATGTTAAAAGAAAAGGAATCTTATATGATATTCTAGTTAAATATTTTTTTTTTTATGATGAGATCCTAAATTATATATATATATATATATATATATATGTGTGTGTGTGTGTGTGTGTGTGTGTGTAATGTTAAAAGTTCTTATATGATATTCTATTCAAATATTATTTTATCATGATTTTCCTAATTGTTTTCCATGTATGTTATTTTCATTTTTTAGTGAAGATGTATGCCACATTCAAATGTATGAGTTATTCACTTAGGTATGTTACACTACATGAGTGGGGATTTATTTTCAAATTCCAACCCTCTTTAATTCATAGCAATCTCAACATAAAGTTATGTGACACAATCTACAATGCAGAAATAATCCTTCTCATACTTGTGAAACGACTTAAAAAGAACCTCATCAACAATAAAGGATGATGTATGCTTCAATCCAATCGAGTACCATATATGTTTTTCTTCCCTATAAGACATGTGCAAGCATGCAACACAATCTACTATATAACAAAAACCTCATAAGTACAAACAAGTACCATATAATTTTCAATCTCCCCTACTCTTCTAAGACATGTGAAAGTTTGATACAAATCCAACTAGACTTGAATTATTTGAACAGAAGACTCCAAATTGTGACTTCATGCCTACTTGCATACATGATTGGTAGTGAAAAAAATCATTCTTCATTTTTTCTCACACTTGGTTTCTTTTTATTGACTAATTTGTTTTTCCTTCCATTTTCTCACTGTTACATTTTACTTTCATACATACATTTTAGATTTTACATTCACATTTTAGTTTTGTTAACCATTTTTATTTTGTAAACGAATTGTTCTATTCTTCATTATGGGGTAATCAATTTTTTTTAATTTCACTTTCTTACCATCATTTTGCTCCTCCTTTTCTCTCATCATTACATTTCACTTTTATAAACTAATTAATATCTCATTTATTATTTGGTAATTATAATTTCTTTACTCTCCCTTTCTTATTATCATTTTATTGGGTCATTTTCATCATCGTTGTATTTCACCTTCTTTCATTTTACTTTCATAAATTAATTACTTTCTCCTCAATTATGTGGTAATTAGAATTTTTTTATTGTTCTTTTCTTAATATTATTTTTCTCATTCCTTTTTCTTATCATTGTATTTCACTTTCATAACATAAATTATTCCATAATAATTGGAATTTCTTTATAAACTAATTATTCTAGTAATTAGAATTTCTTCTAACTAATTATTACATGACTTGCTAGTATGTACAGTTATGTGGTTTGTTAATGTGGTTATGATAAATTATTTATATAAACTATTTATTTGACTTTATTATTTAGTTAAAAATAATATTTTATATAAAACCAAAAATAGAATAATAATGAATTTACTATCTACTAAATAAAAAAGATTCAAAAATATTTATATGTATAAAAATAAAATTATATCAACCCTCAAAAGAAAAGGAATCTAAAATATATTTTTGCTTAAAAAATATATACACCAAACACTACTTCCTAGCAAGCAAGCAACTGCCTACTCTAATTCGTAAATGCTTTATCTGAACGAGTTTCGAACTATGAACTTGTGGGTAAACATGTGGGTCTATCAGCATGCTCAGACAGAAACAGGTCAGTTTTATTAGTTACTTAACTGGGTAAACATTAAGTATTATGCAGTCTTCGAATATATGTTAGAATATTTATACTCCCATCAAGATATAGTTGCAAAATTGCATAATGCTTAAAATCTTAATATACCCAAATAGATACCCTAATTATTGCAAAGCTGCATTATATACCCAAATATATACCCTAATTATTGCAAAGCTGCATTATACTGAAAATAGCATAAGAGATACAGTGATAATACAAAACAAAAAAATGAAAATGGAACCTTGAGCTATTTGTAATGGAACCTTGATCTATTTGTACTGACATGTCGTGAAGTTTAAGGACAGCCTTGAGCGCTGTTGCTGGTTGCAACGACACTAATCGAGACAGAAAGTAGTAGGTAGTGCAACGGACTCTTCGGTCTTCGTAGTAATTTCCATCTCTACCTCTCTTCTTAAATAGTTGTTCAACATCATCATCGGTATAGAGAGAAAGAACCGTGACAATAAAATACAAAAGGTGGGAAATATTCACGTCATCGGCATGAAAGGAAAGAATCGTGAGAATAATATACAAAAGGTGGGAAATATTCAAATCCTGTAGTCCATTAAAATCTTGCATTCATGGAAAATGACATAAGAGTGATATGTGAACCAGAACACTGTAGATAAATACACGAAATTGAAAAAAAAATTAAAAACGAGAAGAAATAAGAAAACAAGTTTTCAATTGACAAAGATACCAATTATACTGTTAATCAAGCACCATTATTTTATATAAGGATCATATTGTATACTATAAATAAATTTAAGAAATTGTAAAAAAATTAATTGTAAAAATATTAAGAAAAGAAGAAATTAGAGAACAAGTTTTTAATGGACATTTTTAAATGTTCTTAACACAAAGATAACAAATATACTTGTCAGCAATTAACTTCACAAGATACAATATAAAATATGTTATGTTATACCTGCGGTCCGATGTAAACATCCTACCGAAGAACTCATGGGAGGCCAGGGGGCATCCCAAGCTGGTATACTTCCCTATACAGCTACACATGGTGAATAAATAACGAATCTTTCTGATCGTAACACCAGTAGTTCCAGGTCCAGCACAAGTAGCAGTAGAGACAGTAGCATAGGTAAGGGCATAAGCAGGTGCATAAGTAAGGGACTAGGCACCATACTAGTAACAACTATTATGTTATATCTAGTTTATGTGTGAAATTGTGCGAAGACATATTAATTTTTTATAATAAATTTTAATTATTCTATTTAATTTATGTGTGAAGATATGTTAATTTTTTTATAATTAATTTTAATGTAGATATTGAAAAAAACCTATGAAGAAAGTCATTTAAAGAAAAACAATTTAAACTAATTTATTGTTTCAATTAGTGAAGAAAACTACTTATTGAAAATGAAGAGATAAACTAAAAGATCAAAGATTAAAAAAACCTTAAACATTTAAACTGATTCAAAAATATTTAAACATGAAATGAATGGAAATTAATTTAAAACAAAAACATGGAAAATAAATGAAGAATGGAAATTAATTTAAAACAAAAACATGAGAAAAAAATGAAAATAATTACCATTTAAACTGTTCAAATTATATTAAAAATTTGAGAAATTAACCACTAAAACCAATATCTTTTTGTTAGAGACGCATTGGGAGAGACACATGAGACTTGTGTTGAATTTGGTGACAACAAATTTCTTCAAGAATATATTTAGATTCTATTATTCTGAGTTGGTTGTAACTAATAAGACCAAGTTAGAATATGGATGAAATTGCATTTAATAATACGTTTCCTTTGTAAATGTATATAAATTTATGTAAGCCCGTAGAGGCAAATGAGAGATGGGAGGATGTGAGAGAAGTTATGAGAGAGCTTGCAATTATGCTGTAATCTCCATAATCTGAATAATAAGACTTCAACGATACCTATGCACTCAAACCACGTGAAATCTCTGTGTTGCTTATCTGTGTGATTGTTGATTATCATATGTGAATTTTGTTTTCAGCATTTGCAGTTCTAACAACTTGGTGCATAGGCGGAGATCCTAAAAAAGACTTGGTGCATAGGGGGAGATCCTAAAAGAACCAAGCCATGAAATTTTAATAAGATAGATTATAATAAGTAGTGAATAAGTTACTGGTGAAAACTTGCTGACACAAAAAATCCAATTATGTTAAAGGTTGGTGTGACTCAAGCTAGATGTTATCCTCAATAAATCCCAATGTAATGCGTCATCTATATAATTATATTCCTCCTCATACAAAATACTAATTATAATTATTACATTCGAATATATATATATACACACACTAGTGCATCTATATAAGATGATGTACATTACTTTAGGAATGCCATTATTATTGCAATGCTCAATTAAAAATACAATTATACCGTGCTGCTCAGTGCTTATTGTTCACCACCATTATAATCTTAAACAATGCATACAAACCCAATCAGATGGTTAGTACACC
The DNA here is from genome assembly GCA_009831015.1 of Picea engelmannii. Classification (NCBI taxonomy): domain Eukaryota; kingdom Viridiplantae; phylum Streptophyta; class Pinopsida; order Pinales; family Pinaceae; genus Picea; species Picea engelmannii. The sequence continues at coordinate 192,577 of ML785192.1, read as the reverse complement.
CGAGCATAACATGGCAGTCATTACAAAGAACAGATATCCTCAATGGTTCGTACACCCAATAACAACGTTAAATGAACCCCTCGGATGGAGGACAACTGGAGAAAAATGCATCTCTCGATGATGACATTGGGAAATTAACAATACACAGCCACATGATTGATGGGACTCATACCACACCTATTCTACCAAATTAGTCCTCAAATAGGTGGAATCCCTATTTAGCTCTCAGAAATATTTTTCCTAATATAGTGAAAACATGTTTTTGGGGACAAAATTAGTCCTCCAACTGGGAAATTCCTTTCTAGGTATTAAAAATCTCCTAATATAAATTAGATAGTGGATTTTCTAATTGGAATTCCACTTCCACTTTAGATAGTGAGGTTGCCAATTAGATCGAACAGTGGAGAATCTATTCAGGAATCTACTACAATTAGTGCGGTTGCTGATTGGATCGACACACTGGTAGTGAGTGGGGTTGCTTTAGTGATAGTGAAGTTGCTTTACTGATTGGTGATTGGATCACAGAGCCTGTCAAATTCATGCTTTACTGATTGGTCATTGGATCACAGAGCAAGCAAGCAAGCAACTGCCGACTCTAATATATACTTATCTGATAGGTAGTGGGGCATGCCGACTCTTGCCCCCTCTGCAATTTAGCTTTGCACGTGAATAACAGGTTTATAACAAAACAGAAAAATGTCTATCCCTTCTTTCTCAACTTTATATTAATAGAAATGTCAAAAAAATCTGAGATGGAAAGACGGGGAAGTGAAATAAATGTACATTAGTATCAGTTTTAAAAATACATTGCTCGAAAGGTCGAGAGATAATCTAAGTGTTATTTATTTACCCAAGGAGAGAAGAGAATATTCAATTAACTAAACCTTTCATTCGAACAATGCTTAGGGTTTAATGTTTATATTCCTCAATAAGCTCCACGATAGGTATTTGCAGGCAGCTGCATGTAAATATGTTTTATAAACGATCTCCACTTTTATATATTGAATTATTTACTGACATAAAATCTCACACTTAATCCAAACATGATCTAAATATAAAGATCTCCCCTTCTCACACTTAATCCCAACATAAAGATTTCCCAGTCCACTTATATATACGTGGAATTATTCACAATATACAATCTCACACTTAATCCAGACATAAAGATCTCCTACTTAATTCAAACATAAAGATTTCCCACTGCATACATTCCCACATTAAATCTGAACATAAGCTATGCCACTGTTATCAAATCTGTAACGTAACAAGAACTTCATCGGCAATTATGGACGAGGTGTGACAAGTCCCATAGTTTCTTTATTTCCACTCCCTTCTGAGACCTGCAACAGTTTAAGCATTCATTCTATGCATTGATGTGAGGCAACACAACTGGATTGTGATGCAGATTTTGCATTTCTTGAACAAAAGACTCCAAATTCGTATAAGAAGATCCTTCTTTGTCCACAGCGATTTTAGCAAGCTTACTCAGCGCCTCAGCTCTCCTTCTCATGGTGTTTCCTTGTTCCTCAGCCAAAATCATAATGACAGCTCTTCTTACTTCCTCTTCACCCGGAACTCCGCTCACATCCAAACATATCTGTATGGCTATCCCCAGACGTTCCACCAGGAGCTTGGAGTTGAAGGGCTGTTCTGCAAACATGGGCCACGTGATCATGGGGACTCCTGCGCTGATGCTCTCCAGCGTAGAATTCCACCCGCAGTGACTCAGGAAAGCGCCCACTGAAGGATGCGAAAGAATGAGGAGCTGAGGCGCCCACCCCCATATGATCAGTCCCCTCTCTCTGGTCCTCTCTTCGAATCCCCCCAGCAGGCCCACGTCGGTCTCTTTGCAGACTTTCGGATCCATCTGAGGACATCTGATGACCCAGACAAAGGCCTGCCCACTAGCGTCTAAGCCCGAAGCAAGCGCGTGGATTTGCTTGTCATTGAGGGAAAATTGGCTCCCCAAACACACAAAAACCACTGAATTCGGGCGCCGAGAATCTAGCCATTGCAAGCACTCGTCCTCATCGATATCTGCCGCCTTGCCCCGGCTTCTAATCTTTCCGCGATCGATCGATGTCTTGTCTAAAAGACCGGGAGGAAGCAGGGGACCTATGTTCCACACAGGATTCCCGGTGAGGCTCCCCATGTAATCGATCSCTCGGGATTCCAWCTCGTAAAACGTATTRATAAGTATGCCCCGCSCCTCCATGCTCCCGTTAATCTCCTCCCTAAGAAAATTCCAAAGGGGATGAGAATCCGGATCCCGCCACGATACCGTCAAGTCGGACTTGCGCAGCTTGAGGCCGAAGATGAGCTCCGATACCTCGAAGAACTCCTCCTCGTCCACGCACTTCTGCAACGTGCGGTTAAAGATGGAGTGCATGAGAGACATGGCGAACGCCCCGCACGTGTAGAAAACGACGCTGGGGATGCCGAAGTTGGCACCCGAACGGCGAGCCCATCCCGTAGTCATGTCGGCAATGATGCAGCAGACTGGAGAAGGACCCGAATCATTAGTATTACTATTCATCTGCTCATCCAACCATTCTTCGAACGCGCTCGCCAGCTTGTGGGAGGAAGCAAAGAGCAAGGGGACGACGTGCATGGGAGCATTGTCCGTGCTGTCGATTCCCGGGGGCACCCGGTCGATAGGAGGCATGGGAATGGATACCAGCCGGATGTCCAGATTCGAACCCTCGACCTCAGGCTGGAGACGTTTCGCGTTCCCCGGCGTGGTTATATACGAAACCGCCAAGCCTCCGCGCGAAGCGAGAAGCTTGGCCAGCTGAAGGAATGGAATGAGATGGCCCTGAGCCAAGGACGGGACGGCCACTACATGGGGTTTTCTTTCTCCCATGATGAACAAGCTTCACAAGCGCAATACTATTACTCGAGGAAAACTGCTTCGGCGTTTCCCTATATAAATAAAATTTAGAACCAGCTTCTTCCGGCCAGCAAGTCTCTGCCCTTGCTAACCATGACGTTTCCAAGATTCGGGCCAGTAGAGATGTTAAGGATCGCTACAGTTCTTTTCCTACAATTGTGATTAAGAATTGACATCCTTTTTTACCAAAAATTACTTCCGTCGAAAATCGTATACGTGCCAGAAAGAAACGATTACTATATCAAATAGGTGGTCGCAGATTGCATGCCACATGTCACCTGACATCACCCGCTGTTCATTCACGGAGTCGTTGGTCGACTTTCACTTCTACATCTTTGGTCATTTTTTCTCACATTCGATCTGGATCTTCCAATTATCGTCTAACACGTGCTTTCGTACAATCAGATTATTGCGTTTCAACATGGTATCGTGTACGTAACTGCGTATCGTTGTTGCATTTCACCTTCACAGTTTCACCTTCACAGTATCGTTTAGGTAAGTGCCCTCTTTCCTGCATTTCCACTTCATGGTATAGTTTAGGTAGGAGCTCTCGGTGTTGCATTCACCTTCATAGTTTAGTGGGTGTTTATAGTTTGAATTTATTTTTTCTTTATTTTTATTTCGACTATTTTTTAACCATTATTCATAGTATTGCACGAGTTTCACATGGGAATAATATTTCGTTGATACTAGTGTTCAGTAATACTGCATTTCACCTTCATATTACCGTTTAGGTAAATGCTTTCAAGCCTAAGGGTTAGTACAATTGGTAATACCTGCTCACACTCTCTTAAAAAACAAGAGGAGTTTTAGCCTTGAGTCATTTGGGGTTAGGCTTCTGTTAAGTGGCCAGTATTTCCTGGTAAAAAAAAATAACTGCTTTCTCTTATTCTCAATGTTTCATTTCACTTTAATAAATTGGTTAATATTTATATTTCGAATTTTTCTAATGTTATAAAGTTAGTTTTCATAAAATAAAAAGAAAAAAAAGTATCTTATGTCATCTCAACAACATTTAGAATGTATTGTTTTTAAAGAGAAAAAATTATTTTTCAAATAATGAATACATTTTGAAAACTTATCTAAATGTACACTATAATATTATTATGAAAATTTTTAATATTTTTTTTAAATTAAAATGATTTTTTTTTTATATAGAATATTTATCAATATTATATATTTATTATTTATTAAAAAAAATAAAAAAAATTTAGAAAAGTAATCCCATTAAAGTATATTAAAAATCAATGATTTCAAGAAATTGTAACATTGTCAAATTCAAAGTCACTCTTACCTTGTATGTAAAAAAATAAATTCCAAAATTTTAATTTTGCATAGTGGAGAAAGAATTGGCAATGAAAAGACAACATAGACAACAAGACCTACCACAAAAATTCCAAAAAAGGTTTCATAGGAAAGCTTTGAAGGAGTCCACTTTTTACATAGAAAAAAAAAAAATAGTTTAAGAGAGAATAAAGGAATTAGAAAATATATGATTCAAAAACCTTCTAGCCTATTAATGCAATACAACTAATGTTTAGTCTTGAAGATGTTCCAGAAAACAATTCCAGATTAAAGAGTTTGTCTAGCTTACTAGTGGCTATAAGGAAGTATATTAGAAACAATATTAAGAAAAGAGTATCTTTAATTCTTGAAAATTTTGAATTAGCACAAAGGTTAACTACTTTCTCAACAAGGGGTTTTCACTTTAAAGAGTATTTACATAAATATTTAGAAAACAATGTCAAAGGATCCTATAAGGACAATAATGAGAACATTCCCAGTCAAGGTTTCAAGTTTGAGAGTAATATGGATTTATTAGCGGAACGAAATGAATAAAAAACTAAATACAAGAGATACAGAGAACAACAAGATATCCAATGAACAATAACTTCTATTGAATAAATAAAATACGATGAAACTGTAAAATTACAGAATTGAAACTGTAGAATCATGGTAGTTATCTCTAAGAAGATATGTGGGTGCCACACCCATCCATCTAAGAAGAATGATTACAATGACACTCCAAAAACCCTTTTAAAAAAAATAATTATATGTATAAAAATAAAATTATAAAATATCATATTTATATGTATAAAAATAAAAATATACCAACCCCTCCTAAAAAGATTATATATCAATATTATATATTATATATTATATATTTATATATTATATATTTATATATTATATGTTATATTATTATTATATATTAATATTATATATTTATATACCAACTCTTTGATATATTATATTTATATATCAATATTATATATTTATTAAGAAAAAAAAAATATTTATCAATAAATATTTTTATATCATCTCAATAATTAAAAATGCATTGTTTTTCTCTTTTCTTAATAAAAAGAATATATTATTTAAATAATAATTATATTTTGAATTTAATCAAAAAGAAAATGATCCCTCTTCTTAATAAAAAAAATCTATTATTCAAATCGAATTCAATCAAAATAAATAAAAATTCATCCATAAAGCACTTCAAGCACTTTCAATTTATTTTCTCTTTCCAAGATGTATTTTTCAAACAACGAGTATACTTTTTCTAACACAAAAGAGATATTTTTAAATATATATTTTTTTTAGAAAAATCCAAATTATCATTATATTATTAAGAAATTTATTAATAAATATTGTGTATTCATTAAATTAAATTTAAAAAAAAAAATCATAAAGTACTCAAATTATTATTATATCATTATGAAATTTATTAATAAATATTGTGTATTCATTAAATTAAATTTAAAAAAAAAAAAATCATTTATTAATAAATATTGTGTATTCATTAAATTAAATTTAAAAAAAAAAAAATCATAAAGTAATTAAATGTTTAAAATATTTTTAACTATTTTAAAAAAATACTAAAATGTTATATTTCCTCATTTGATAATTTGTTAATGAAATAGTAAAAATTGAAAAAAAAGTCCATATTTTTCCACTAACCACTTATCAACAAATATTTTTTTATACCTAAAAATGCCCAATGCACGTGGCTCAACTACCTAAATTTTGAAAAGTAATTCCACTCAAGTATATTAAAAATCAATTCAAAAAGTTGCAACATTGTCAAATTCAAAGTCACTCTTACCTTTCTTACCTTGCATGTAAGAAAATAAATTCCAAAATCTTAATTTTGCACAGTGGAGAAAGAATTTGGCAATGGAAAGACCCAAAAGACAACATAGGCAACACTACCTACCACAAAAGTTCTAAAAAGGTTTTAGAAGTGGAATTCAAAAATCAATTTTCATAGGGTTCCACCCTCGAAAATCATGCGATTTCATGATGCAACTAGAAAAGCCTAGTTTTTACATAGAAAAAAAAAACATTTTGTTTTAAAAGAGAGAATAAAGGAATTAGACAAATATATGATTCCAAAACCTTTATTTGTTGAGCCTATTACTGCAATACAACTAATGTTTAGCGTTGAAGATGTCTTAGAGAACAATTCCAAATTAAAGGGTTTGTCTAGCTTACTAGTGGCTATAAAGAAGTACATTAGAGACAATATTAAAAAAAGAATATCCTTAATCCTTAAAAATTTTGAATTAGCACAAAGGTTAACTAATTTCTCAACAAGGGGTTTTCACTTTAAAGAGTATCTATAGAAAGATTTAGAATACAATGTCAAAGGATTCTATAAGGACAACAGTGGGAACATTCGCAGCGAAGGTTTCGAGTTTGAGAGTAATCCGAATTTATGAGTGGAACGAAATGAATAACAAATTGAGTACAATAACACAGAGATACGAAGAACAAAAACATATATCCATTGAACAATAACTTCTATTGAATAAATAAAATAGGTTGAAACTGTAAAACTGCAGAAGTGAAATAACTTGCTTGAATTGTGGTAGTTATCTCTAAGAAGAGATGTGGCTGCTACATGCATCTGTATGAGAAGAATGATTACAATGAGGCTCTAGAGGCCCTTTTAACATTAGTCATGAATGCCAAAATCCTATACATCCAAAAACCTAACCTTAGGAGATTAAACGCCAAAATTTATGTGGGCCCCGATGGGTAAGTTGGTACCTCAACTTCTCAGGGTCATAACTTTTTCATACGACCTTCGTTTTAGGCACGTGATAGCCCATTGGAAAGGTCTTTTAGAGAACTACACATTCTTTCATCAATATCAAACTTTGTCTATAGTTTGACTGTAACAAGACAAAAAAACATTGTTTAGGGCCCCAAAACGACCCTAGAAGTATAGAAAGATGTATTGCCATGAAAAATTCCAAAATAATCCAATTGGATTAGGTAGGAAGCCACCAATATCCACTTGGAATATGTGTAGGGATTCATACAACCCAAGAAGTGTAGAACCCACAATTACAAAGAAGTACATTAGAACGTGTTGAACTAAAACTGTCAAGAGGAGCTAGTTGGAATAGGTGGGTGACCACCAATATCCACCTGGATAAGTCCTCCCCCATTAGGAAGCAATGGTGTCCATTGCATTGAGTGCCACCATCAGGTGAGGAAACTTCTGTTGAATTCGGCCCCAGGTGATCCACTTGCCTTAGTGTAGGAGTTGCCCTTCCTTGACAACCCGATAAAGATGGATCCTCTGTTGGAGAGTACCCTTGACCTATGTGTCCACTCTTTGATCAATGGATGCATGTTCCATGCAGTCACGGTTGAGATTTATTGGTGTCAACTGTTTTGCAATATCTGAGGTGTCCAATAATGGTGGAAAATATGGCCAAAGGAGGTCCAAATTGAACACTGGGTGCATTCCAAGGAAAGTTGGAGTGTTGAGCTCAAAAGCATTGCTACCCACAACCTTCGTGATATTTTAAGGCCCATAGCAAAGTGGGAGGAGATTATGATGGGGCCATGTAATGCGCTCTTTCTACAAATGTAACTAGACCTTGTCTCCCATGTAATGTTCCCAAGACATTATGCCAGGAACACCATCGTTTTTGTTTTCTTTTAAACTTTTTTTGGTTGTGGTCTTTCAACAAACACTTTGCTTACAGTGATCCTTTAGGTTACGCTTAGGGTTATAATGATGGTTTATATGTGTGTTTGCAGTAATAAACAAGGAGATACAATCATGGAACATACCTCAACCATATGCAATATCAACAACATGATAGACAAGACAAAACATCTCAAGTCTTCTTTTATTCATAAACAGAAGAACCTGCTACAATGAGAAGGCCGATCTGGAATGCTCAACAAGTGGCTCCAATAAAGAATATAGAAGCTGCTACAAAATGATCCAATAGAGATACTATAAGCCTCTGAAGGCCGAATACTCACTGAAGACCAATGGAAGGGTATATATGGGCCATAAGAAATGCTAACCCCCTAAGCCGGAAGATGCCACGCCCTACTGAAACCCTGAAGACCCTCAATAATTTGGCCCTACTATCAAAGACATCCAAATGCTATGTTGAATATGTCAAACTGTAGACCAGGATGAGTAGAATCCCCTCCTGAAATCCCAAACCGAAATACCAAGGAAAACTCCTCCAAATGATGAATCCTCCAATGGAGTTACGCCCTCCTAAAACCGTCAAACCCTATAATTTCGGCCCTGGTGAAGGAGACCTCCAAATGCTATGGTGAAGATGTTGAATTGTAGATCAGGATGAGTAGAATCCCCTCTTGAAATATCAAACCAAAATACCAAGGGAAACTCCTCCAAATGTTGAATCCTTCAATGGAGTTGCACCCTCCTAAAACTGTCAAACCCTATAATTTCGGCCTTGATGAAGGAGTCTTCCAAATGCCATGAAACTTGCTAGAAAGATAGAACAGGACACTGCGATTCACTATGTGAAGTCTCAGGGTCAGATATGAAGTATAAACCCTCCAAACTGAATAGATTTGAATCTCCAAAATGTCCTCCTTCTCTCCAATTCATCCCAATGCTCTAGGAAATAATATGTACCATAGAACTCTCTCAAGAGGCACTAGAAATCATGGCCAAGGCCCTGCAAGTAAAACCCAAGAGATCAAATCTCTAAGGGATCCCTCAAACTCCTGCAACGAACCTTCCTTCAATAAATGGTGTGCCCCCCTTGCTGGAAACCCTCAATGGTGCGCCCTCCTTCTCTTCTTGTGCATGTGGCTGGTGTAGAACCCTCCTGCACTAAGTAGATCTGGAACTAGAATGGTGTAGGAGAGTATTGCATCTCTGAGACCAATCTTGGGACAATCTAGGTGGAATATTTCACCACTGAATGGTCCTCTAGGGTTTTTTAAGTCAAAACCCTCAAAACCCCCAAGAGATGGGCCCTCTAGCTAGAAGTCAGATATCAAAATGATAGACATACATGAATGAATCAATAGAGGCCCTTTCCTTTCCTTTATACTTCCTTCTCACCTTCTCCCTCCAAAGTGACTTTCATTTTATTAATATTTAATTAATTAATTAAATCACTTTAATTAATTAATTAACCTTTTTACCTCTGAAAAGTGCCTTATCTCTCCTTGTGGCTTCCTTGGCCACTGAAAGTCACTTCTAGCCATCCCATCCTGTAGTGTTTCTCCTCCTAATTCCAATGAGCTATTACACTGATAGGTTCCTCCAAGTAATGTGCCCAAAATGACCTCTTGAGTGAATTTAATTAACTTATAGCTCAACATACCCAAAATCATGGAAATCATCGGAATGCAATGAAACCAAGGCCAACCTATGTGGAATGGATCATAATGATGAAATGGGATGAGCGATGCAATCCAGACCCCAAAATTCCTCTCAATAATCCATGTACTCGCTATAGAATCCATTTGGCTACTCTGGTCATCATAAACCTATGCCATGTGATGATGTCCCAAAGTTGGGACATTACATCCCAAAGTTGGGACACTACATCCCACCGAAAACTGGTGTGGTACTCGGTGTTGATCATGGCGTTGCTTGTATTTAGCATTGGATTTATGCAAAATCTCATGGACCTGTTGGCGGATGTGTTGAATCCACTCAATGAATCTGGTGGCTTTGTCGACTTTAGACTGAACATGGGAATATTTTGCATGTGTGGTTGCAAGAGGTAGTGCAACATCAATGGGACCCAAAGGTTGGAATCCCAACCCCACCTGAAAAGGGATATGGTTGGTGGAGCTATGGAGAGCCCTGTTGTAGTTGTGTTGAACATAGGGAAGACTTGCATCCCATGTAAGCAGATGCTTAGAGTTGTACATGCACACGATGTGCACAATCATTCGATTGAATACCTATGTTTGGCCATCAGTTTGGGGGTGGAAAGTAGTGGATTTAGTGAGATTCGTGTCCACCAGTGACCAAAGACTCGACCAAAATGTGTGTAGGATCTGACTATCTCGATCTAAGGTGATGGTATGTGGTATCCCGAAATGGACCCACTCGTTCGAAGAAGAGCTTGGTAGTATCTTTTGCTGTGATGCTCTTCTTGCATGATGTGAGAATGGCCATCTTCAAAAACCGATCAACCACCACAAATACACAATCATTGCCTTGCTTGGTGGATAGAATGCCAGACATGTAATCCATCAAGATGGATTCCCAAGGCCTCTCAAGAGTAGGAAGAGGGTTTCATAATCATTTCTTCTTGATGATTGGCTTGGCAATGACACACAAAGTGCAAGATCTAATATACTTGCTGATGTCCTATTGAATTTTTGGCTAATAAAAATGTTTATGTAGAATGACCATAGTTTTCTCCATGCCAAAACATCCTTCCATCTGACTGTAGTGAGCCTCCCAAATCAACTTTTCATGCTCACTTGCAGGAACACAGAGATGGTCCAGATGGCATATTAGTTTGTCCTGAATGTGAAAATCGGTGACATTCACTCCTGTACCCAAGAGTCGATAGGTGGTGCGAAGTCTGAATCTTGCTGAGATTAGTGTCGCAAAAATGGAGAATGGGGATTAGAATTGCCACAGGAGTTCGACTAAGGAAGTCAAAGACACGATTTGTGCTCCCTATATTATACTTGATGTTGATATGGAACTACTGCAAGTATGTGGGCCACTTATAATGGCGATCGTTCTGCAACTTCCCCTGTGTCTGTATGAACTGCAAAGGATTGTGATCAATGTGGATGATTGTCTCCTTTCCCAAAATGTAATGTTTTTGTTGACGACGGGCTTGTACAATGGAATAATTTTCCTTGTCATAGGTGGGGTATTTCCAGACAGTATATGAGAGTGTCTCACTATGGTATGTTATCTGATGACCATGTTGAGTGAGAAATGCACCTACAACATAGTAGGATGTACCAGTCTCAATCTTGAATGGTTTTTGCAATTCGGGTAAGCAGAGTACTGGAGTTGAGAACAAGTGATGATTCATATCATCAAATGCTTGTTGGTGTGCCTTCCCCCATGCGAATTTTTCCTACCACCACCCTTGGTCACTTGGTTGAGGGCCCATGCAATATGGGAGAATCCCAACACAAACCATCGGTAGAAGTTGGCAAGTCCCAAGAAGCTCGGAAGCTCGGTTAGTGTGTTCGGGGATAGCTAGTCACATATGACTTGGATCTTAGTTGGATCCACATGAACCCCATCCTCATCAACAATGTATCCCAAGTATTGGACCCTATTCATGCCAAATGATCATTTTTCCAATTTGGCATATAGCTTGTGTTGTTGCAGAGTGCTCAAAACCTATTGAATATGTTGCATGTGCTCCTCCCAAGCTCTTCTAAAGATGAGGATGTCATCCAAATATATGACCACAAAATAGTTGGTGAAGGGTATCAATACACCATCCATCAACCTCATGAAATTGGTTGGTGCATTTGTTAATCCAAAGGGCATGACCAGCCATTTGAAGAGACCTTCTTTAGATTTGAAAGATATCTTCCATACATCATTTGGTTCGATGGGAACCTGGTGGTAGCCAGACTTTAGGTCAATATTGCTGAAGAAATTTCCCCCCTTGAGTTGGTCAAGAAGGTCATCAATTCAGGGAATTGGGTACCGGTTCCTGACTATGATTTTTTTTAATGCTCCATAATCAATGCAAATCTACTAGGGCCCGTATTTCTTCTGCACTAGTACAATCAGGGTTCCACAAGGGGAGGAGTTGGGTATGATGTGCCCCTTTTGAGGTACATCTTGGATATGATGCTTGATTTCATCATTTTCCATCAGCGAACGATGATAGACTAGTCCATTAGGCATAGGTGCACCAGGGGTTAGATCAATTGGATGCTTGACTTGGAAGTGTGTTGGTACCCTAGTGGGTGAGGAGAAGATGTCTATATACTCTTCCACGATCCTGTCCAGCTGCTTCTGCCACAAAGAGAGGCTCTGTGTAGAGGCCACGGATGTGGCAGTGACGTTCTGCTTACTGTGAGCACGGATCACAAAGAAGACAAACTTCCTGGTCTGTGAAATGACCTTACTGCATTGCTTATCAGAGATTAAATAAATAGTGGTAGGCGGCGCTACCTATGGTATCATGTACAATTGTCTACCCAAAGTAATAATAACACCGTGTGATCTAGACTCATACACAACATGTGTCTTCCACAAATATGGTTGTCCTAAAAGAACATCACAAACTTCAAGGGGAGAAATATCACACAATACCTTGTCTTTGAAGGGCTTGATACCTTAGGGAAGATGACATTGTTGGTTGACGCGAAGATATCTTCCTTGATGAAGCCAACCGATGGTGTAGGGATGTGGGTGCGGTGTCATCGACAGATCCAGCCACTTGACGACCTTTGTTGAGATCGGGTTCTTCTAACTGTCGCTATCGACAATGAAATGAAGCAGATCCCCCTTTACCCACATCTATGACTGAAAGAGGTGTTCCCCTTCTTCTGTCTCTTCTAGTTAGCTTTGATGGAATTTGGTGGTAGCGACTGTGGCACTAGGTTCGACATCGATAATCTACTTACCTCCTTGTGGATTTGATTTAGATTCAGAATCTTCCTCTGACTCAGAATCTTTCAGCTCGTCCACTAGTGACTTCTTGGAGCAACATTCTTCAGTGTTGTGCAAAGGGATTTTATGGTATTCACACCATTTTCCTGTGTCCTTCTTCAACTTCTCATTACCCTTCTTGTGTTGCAGCTTGGACTATTTTTCCTGAGAGTGGCCATCTTTGTTATGTCCCTTGTTGTGTGGATTGGGGCCGCCTTTTCCTTGCTTCGGCTGTGAGGAGTTTGTAGATCCATACTCTCGCCTCTTCTGCTTAAATTTCTGCTCAATATTGACAGCATATCTATAAGATGTACCCAATGATGCGATGTCCAAAAACTCCATTTTTGTTTGAATGTATATATGCAGACAGTCACGGTATTTTAACACCAGATGTCATTCAAAGTCTTTGATACCCAATTTGGTGTGCAGGGTATGGAAAATATTGGTGAAATATGGTACTATCTCGTCCCTTTCCTGACGCAGGGTGGTCCATCTTGTGTACTGGTCCTCGTAGCTTCCAACAGGTTAGTATTGTTCTTTAATGGCATCCCTAAAGGAATCACACATGGGGGGGACCGAAAATATTGCAAATTCCTCTATGTCCCTTTGCTCAGAGTAAGTATCCCACTAGTACTTAACATGGGGGATGACCTTGAGGAGTGAAAACATAATATTTTCCCTATCCGAAAAATTGTGGACCGAAAAATACCCTTCAAGCAAATTCAACCATTTATCTACAACATCTTCATCTATCAGTCCTTGAAATAATGGAATATCAAAATTTACTTGTACCTTGAAGGGGGTTACATGGCCGCTTGATGACGATGCATCTCCTGTGGGTAGCCACTGAAGGATCTGTGAAAAGTTGTCCATCGTTTCATTCCATTGTCGCGCAAGTCCTTCCTCGACCAACATTTTAAAAGTATCTCCTTCTCCATCATATTTATTTTTGTCCCCCACTATTTGTTTTCGGGATCAATGCAACCGATCTGGGAAAGGCTTGAATGGTTCAATTCCCAACTTCTTGTACCCATATCTTGTCGGGGACATGCACGAAGAAAAATAAATGAAGAGACGACCACTCTAATACCACTGATCCAGATTTATGAGCAGAATGAAATGAATAACAAACTGAATACAATAACATAGAGATACAGAGAACAACAACATATATCCAGTGAATGATAACTTCTATTCAATAAATAAAATAAGTTGAAATTGTAAAACTGTAGAACTGAAACAACTTGCTTGAATGGTTGTAGTTTTCTCTGAGAAGAGATGTGGCTACTATGTGCATCCGTCTGAGTAGAATTATCACAACGAGGCTCCAAAGGCCTTTTTAACATTACTCATGAATTCCAAAACCATAGACATCCAAAAACATAACCATAGGAGATGAAACGCCAAACATTATGTGGGCCCTGATGGGTAAGTTGGTACCTCAACTTCTCGGGGTCGTAAATTTTGCATACGACCTCCATTTTAGGTGTGTGATAGCTCGTTGGAAAGGTATTTTCAAGAACTACACATTATGTCATCAAACTCTAACTCTATCTATAGTTTGATTATGGCAAGACAAAAAAATATTGTTTATGGCCCCAAAACGGCCTTGGAAGTACAAAAATATGTACTTACATGAAAACTTCCAAAATAGGCCAGTTGGATTAGGTGGGCAGCCACCAATCTCCCCCTGGAAGATGTGTAGGCATTCAGACAACCCCAAAAGTGTAGAAACCACAATTACAAAGAAGTACAAGAGAACGTGCTGAACTAAAACTGTCAAGAGGAGCTAGTTGGAATAGGTGGGTGGCCACCAATATCCACCTGGATTAGAGAGAGATACATAGAAGAGATAGAAACATTCCCTCTAATGTTCATATGAAACAGATCAATTATTGTTGGTTAAAGAGAGTCAAATGTCTAAAATAGTTGTTTTCTGAGTGTGATATTATTAACATTAAAAGTGGTGATGGATTATTCAAACTTGTTGATTTGAACAAGAATTTAGATGGATGGATACAATACTTTTATCAAGGGAGAAACTACTATAACAATTGGAAGCATTAAAAGTTGTCTTCGGATTGGATTTTTTTCTACCATGCACAACAAGTGTATGCGCTTTGGAGATCTTGTTTTCTCCCATTTTGTTGAGCTTGTCTTGGTCATGCGTTAGGGACTCAATAACCAGATCCAGTGATGGCATTATCCAAGTTTCTCCCGATGTGAACCTGACTATATGGAATGTTGAGACCAAGACTGCATACTCTATACCAAGTTTTGACAAAATGACAAGGATCATTTGTTTTTATCGCATATATTTTTCAATATTGCATCCCTTTAGCTGAAGAAGAAGGGACTTGAACTTTGTGAAGAAGTCCTGTATATTATCAAAGCTTCTAAGATCCAATGAACTGAACTCAATCTTGAGCATGTAGCCTCTCATATCATCTTATTTCCCAAAGAGATCTTCCTGAGTGGTCCAAATATCATTTAGAGTAGCACAAGATTCAATATGAAACAATAGCTCAAGATACATTTACATGAAAATGAGATCGAAGACCTCATCCATGAGGTTGAAGTATTTGTATTTATCAATTGTTGATATTGGTTCCATATCTATAGCCATGGTTATTTGGTACAAGCCTCTATCTTTGAGCTAAAGTAGGTATTTTAGCTTCCACTCGAAATAGTTGTGTGGAATAAGAAGAGTTGACGAGGAAAAATACATACTTTATGACTTCTGCAATCTTGGATAACTGTAAATAATTGCATGTTCCCCTTGCTCCTAGCAACCTGTGGGCTCTGATACCCTGTGAATTTTTGGTAAAAACTTCACAGAGAACCTAACTAGTAGAAATTCACACAAAGCTTGCTAAAGAAACAAAGAGACAGAGAAAAAATAATGAATTATGTTGATTCAATGTGAGAATGGGATAGTACACATGATATATTATACATGGCTAAAGTAATGCACCATAATAGTTATTAGCACCATGATTTTCATAGCTAAGGTTAGAGGTTTATCAACAATTTGCAAAGTCATGTTAGCACCCATATTGTTTTTATGCCTGGCATCATCTAACATCTCCAAGGGTCAGTTTCAAAAGGAAGATTTTTATTTATTATTTCCATTTCCATTTGCAACTACATTGCAAAATTTTCTATGTGTTGCACAGAGCGCTTCACCGTGCAAAGGATTATGTCTCGCAGTGGATTTCATTGCGCAATGGATTTCGTCGTGCAGTGGATTTCATCGTGCAGTGGATGATGTCGCGCATAGGATGTTTTCACGTAGAGGTTTTCATCATGCAATGGATTTCATCACGCATAGGATGTTGTCGCGCAGAGGATGTCATTGTGTTGTGGATTTCGTCACGTAGTGGATGTTGTCGCGCATAGGATGTTGTCACGTAGAGGATGTCATCATGCAGTGGATTTCATCGCACATTGGGTTGTCGTGCATGGGATGTTTTCGCACATGGGATTTTTTCGCGCAGTGTATTTCATCGTGCAGTGGATTTCGTCGCGTAGTGGATTTTCCTACGCACATGCTGCAGGTCGCACTGCGCAAATGAATGGTTTAGTGGTCAACTCCAAGATCAATTTATGACCAACTGGAGAGGAATTTTGAAAATCCCCGAGATTTTTTTGTCGATTACAAACAAAGTAATAAAAACCTCTCTCATATTTTCAAAATGTGTCACGAATTGGGAGATTCGAAGGAATATTTGAGCCTTATTTTTCAGTTTTCATGATTCCTGTCCGAGACATGTTTTTGTGACACGTAGTCTGGCCAGATGGAGACATAATTCAAGAAATCGAGAGAGTTTTTTCTTTAAAAAGATATTACCTACAAAAACCGTTCTCATATTTTACACAGCTATTATAGTTTGATAATTACACGTGGCATTTTGAAGCCTATTTTTCATAATTTCGCCTCCTGAAAAGCAAGAAATCAGTTAAAATATGTCATTGTTGTTTGTAACGTTTTCTATTTTGGGAAAGGGGTTGGAGTTCAAAGTGGTGATTTGTAAAGGACCTATAGTGATATATATTTCATGGTATGAGAGTAGAGAAGGGTTGGTTGAAAAACTAGTGTAGACAGTGACTATTGAATGTAGTTTGAGCTCGATCGAAATTTAATGCAAAAGTCCTAAAGCTTGATGAAAATATTCTAATTGTAGTAGTTGGATGTATTGTTCCCTTTATTTCCATGCGTACTTCCTGTATTCTTTAGTCATATTTGTTTCTGTCTAAATAGGAACGTATTTTCAAACTTGGGATTCACTACGTGGTGCCCTAGGATTTGCGCCATTTAGACAAACCATTTTCCTCTAAGTTAATTATGAATTCATCCTCAACGGTGCTCCGAGTTGCTTCATTTGTTCTTCTCCCA
The DNA here is from genome assembly GCA_009831015.1 of Picea engelmannii. Taxonomy (NCBI): domain Eukaryota; kingdom Viridiplantae; phylum Streptophyta; class Pinopsida; order Pinales; family Pinaceae; genus Picea; species Picea engelmannii. The sequence goes on along the minus strand of ML785192.1, from coordinate 175,393 downwards.
CCAGACACAATGATTTTTCACTGAAGACCGTTGCTCGCTTAGCCTTTATCCTCTCAGGTTCAGTCACTGGGTCATTTGTTTCTATCGTTTTATCGAACCGACTCCATAGCCCAAAGTCTTACTCTATTGCACCAATATAACCAGAACTTATTATTTCAAAGGTGTTTAAATCTAGCTGATATCGCAAAGCCATATCCTGTACCAAGACAAAGTCTCCCGAGAGAGCCCTCTCCAGGTTCAAAAGGATAGTTTCGGATCTCAAAGTTGGTTTGTAGGTTTCCTCTGTCACTCGTTTCTCAGTCGAACGAAGTTTACAGAGAGCTAACAGTAGTGATCTAGAGAGATTTGGACACTCACTAATAGAAACCAGAATGAACTACCACCTAGTCCTAGTTAATCGGCCATGCACTCATCAGTTAACTAGTGAAGACTAGTGAAGTGAAGAGAATATCATGCATGCAGATGGGTAGAGCCTTCCTGGTGATGATCCCAAGGTTATTGCACCTTCATTAATGATGGTCTAAATGTGAGCATGCAACACTTGGTGATAACACCGAGGTTTCCATGCATGAAGCAACTTCACCAGTCTAACTGACATACAACTAAACGATGATTGAAGAGGAGTGACACCTTTATTTTAGGGGGGAATACTCTCATATAGGAGGGACTATTATCATCTATGAATGGCACCCTCAATTTAGGCTAGTAAACTTAGGAAAAATAACTACTAGGTGGGTGTGAGTGTGAAATATATCCAACATCACCCATAAGATATTGACTCTTAGATACAAAAGGAACAACTAATTGCACATGCATAGATTATTCCCATGTAATATGCTCATATAAAATATTAAAAGAAGGAATTTTAAAATATAATCCAAGTGCATCCATATTGGCATAAAAGGTAGAAGAAAATACTTGAAAGGGACCTTCCAACATGGAAAAAATATAAAAAAAAAAAAAACATCCTTCCTCATCTATTTTGTTTTTTCCACAACCTTTCAACTATAAAATATTCAGTGGAAGAATGGTCATCATGTGTAAGAACGCCAATACTCTAAATTCATTGAATTTACAAAATAATGAAAGATATTTGTCCGGTTTTTTCTTGGGTGTTTTTCATTCAACAATGTGAAACAATATATTGTATGAAACATGTAGTCCAATCAAACCGATGGCTTCATCATGTTTGGAAATTTTTCAATTTCCTTGGTAAATATAGGTAGATATTTAGCCAATATGTTCCATGGACCTTTAGATTACCAAATTTGTTTCATATTGAGTTTTCAAGTGTGATATTTATAAAGAGTTAGGAGATCAAATGACCTAGATTACACCAAAGAGAGCATAAAAACAAGAGATGCCAAAAATGTGCCTTGAAATATTTGAAATGTTGAAAATGATGAAAATAAAACCCTTGGGCACAAAATAAGGGAGTTAAGGGAAATATATACATAAAACAACTTACAAAAAAAATTAAAGTAGTTGTGAAAAATGTGTGAGATGCCTAAAAGAGTATATTTGTGATGAGGAAGGGTGGATCTAAAATCTATCTATCCAAAAAGGTAGTTGTCAACTCAAATAGGAAAATCATCTTTTACCTTCTGCATAGACTAAGAACCTGTGATTTGTTACAATCTGATGAAGGATATATTTTAGTACTTCATGGATGACTAGAGATGAGGCATGAGATCACTTGTAAAAATTTCAAAGGGGTTACTATCATGAAATGTGAAATATATATTTGAAAAAACACTTTCTAGAAAAGGCCCTTGACAATATCTCCTAGAAAAATGAGAAGGGATTTATGGATCAGAGGTTTGATACCATGAAGAACTTTGGAAAAAACAATCACAGGAGTAGAAAACCTTTGCAACATAAAAGAACATTCCACAAGACAAAAAACATAAACAACTATATTGTTTAAGGAATACCAATACTCAAAACAGTTGATTTAAAACTTACACTATACAAACAAATATTCCTTATATAAATAGACAAGAGTGACTTGAGGTGAACAATAGAAATAATCCTAAGTAAATTTAACTAATTAAAAAAAATGTATTCCCAATAACACTTCTAAAATTTCACATTTGGTTACGCCACCCACCTCAATGTTTCTTAAATTTAAAATTTCAATTATGTTTGGGCCAACAACCTCGTTCAAGTTTTTTTCATTTAAAAATTTTAATAATCAATGTGAGGTGCACTTCTTGAATAGGAGAATCAAAATTCACATAACATGATCCATTTAATCCACAATGATTTTAGCAAGTTTACTCATATCCTTGGCTCTCCTTCTTTTCATGGCCTTTCCTTGTTCCTTGCCAAAAGTATAGTGGCAAATATTATGATCGCTTCTCAAAAGTATAGTGACAAATATATATATATATATATGTCTCTACCTAGAATTTTCACTAGTGTAATACACCCGACCCCTGAATATCATTTCTAGGGATGGGGCATCAAAATGTTTCTACCTCAAATCATCTTGAATCATCTCTTCGAGATGATTCATTCTCTTCTACTCACTCATATATTTCTATTGACTGTTATCTGGATCTAATCCGACCTTTTATTTACAAGTTATGGCTTCCCGAATTCCTTCAGGCGTTTGTTAATTGAGCACCACGTGGTGCCCATGTGAATCCATCTCGTTCATACCATTTCCATGTTCCTACCTCCCGCAGGGATGGTCCGTCCACCTTCCAAACCAACGGTGCTACTTAACCCTCTTCTAACACACAGCTAGAGGAGAATTTGGCATTGAACGCTTTATCACTTAACGTCCCTTTTCTTTTCTGCACGCATGTCCTCTGGGGTTTCGAATTCCAGAAGGATCCCGAAATACCACCTCATGGCTCCGACTTTCGGGCCTTTTGACTCACCCTTGACACCATATTCTAGACCTTCGAATCCCCAAAGTCTCGGACTTCTGAAGAGTCTAGTCTCGCACAAGGTGACATACTAGATGTGACAGAGAATACAGGTGGGTCTCGAATACTCCTCTCACCACATGAACCAAACATGAAATTGCCAGAGATGACACACGATAAGGCAGAGAGGACACGTGGACCCTACAGTGGGTGACATGTGTCATGTCTTACAGACATGTAGGGTCGGTGAAACCTCCAGATCTAGGTAACATCTACATACCACGTCACCCTAGGTAACATCTACATACCACGTCACCCTGAAATGATCGCCTTGCAAGTCCTTCGATCTTACGGTCACGATGTGTCCACATAACCCCTGAATCTATGGCCTCTGTTACTTCATAAATCCAACCTTCAAGAGTTTCATCTTTATGACCGCTCCACTCTCCCGAAGTAGGACTTCGCTGAAGTATCGTACATGGGTCCCTCCTCTGGATGATCAGACGATTAAGATTTTTTCTTAACAAACTCCCCAATACCATGGCTCTCTTCACTTCATAGCTTCGGCCTTTAGGGAGTTTGATGCTATAGCACTTATGTTCTCCCGAAGTGGGAATTCATCGAAGTTGCCTCGACGTAGATCTAATGGCTAAGGGGACTACTGAATACTCTCGAATTGGTGGTTTGCGCTACTTCACGATAACTGAATGGATCAAGGTATAATGTTGGGGCAAGTCTATATGTCCTAGATAAGGAAACCACTAGTCACCAATCAACCGTGTGGGTAGCTGCAACCATCATTTTCCTTTGGCCAATTTATAAATGGTAGGGTCGAAACACTCTGGAGCTCTGAACTCCTGGAGTTCGGAAGCCATAAGGCTTAACTCCTTTCAGGCCCAACATAGGATTCGTAGACCTTGGTCACATGGGTCCTCTAGAAAATATTTTGGGATATGCATTAATTCCTTTAGCCGTAAATGGGTCAAATACATGGGCATGAGCCCTCGGTCATACGATGAAGATTTTGAAAGAGGCACCTTCCTCCCATAGGGTTTAAACTTGAAATTCTCGAGATGGTAGATTCAAGAGGTCAATAAGACTAAACATTCAAATAAATCCTACCACGACCCTCTTGTAGGCTTATGTCCCATGACTCTTTAACTGCTAAACAAAGGAAACCAGACGACCATTCAAAATCATGAGTTAACAGGGAGACAATACATACATCTAACTTATTCATTCAATACAAAAATCATTCATAGATAGATAAATATATGTATTCAACCATCATTTCCATTTCAATACACAAAGTATGAAGATACTTATTAGAAAGAAGAAACCGTGAAGGGACTGTTGAAAGGGGTGCTTGTTTCCACCCAACCATAGGCATAACCACTCATGATGGATTTACCATGGGCCACCCCTGATCTAGACCACAATGCTTTGAGAGAGACTCTTTCTTCTTACTTAATGACATTCAAGAATGAAGGTCACTCTCCTCCTCCCATAGGGTCTTGGTAACTGGCTTTCTCTATACCAATAAAGGAGGTCTGCACGAGTACTTCCACAATCACTCGTCAGCCTCGTTTATCATATTGTAATGAAAACCATGCCAACCACTTCCTGTGCCCAAACCAATCTTATTTCTCAGTTCTTCCTCGAACTATATGTCTATAAATGCTTTTTTTCTCTTCTTGAGATTGATGTTTTTTCGACTCTTCTCTTTTCGCAGATATGATTTTCTTCGCTCTCTTTCCTCTGATCACAAATGACCTCTTTCTTTCCTTCCTCAGCAAGGTTGTGTGGGTCCAAATCCCCAGCTCATGGTCAGGTCTGGAAGTATTGTAGATGGGTACTCTGCCCCATCTCCTCATTAAATATTGAGGGGGATTCTTCCAGCTACCACTCTGACTAGTAATTCATTTCTAGGTCAGAGAATTGTTCTGGATCTGAGCCATTAATTCTAGTAAGGTACTAGTTTGGTTGGGGGGGGGTCATATCAACCATTTCTGGTTCCCCTCACCATATCTCTCATAACATCCATGGCCTATCTTGTAAAACCCCCATTTCAGCAGCTATGCAACACTTATCCATTTTCTATTAATAACAGAAAATACATAGATTCACCTTTTATACAAAGATTTATCAAATCAAACATTCAAACATATCTAGTCTACCATAGTCTCTTGCCTAGTTATAGTTATATTTAAAAAATGGGGGAAACAGGGGTATTACAATCCCCTCCCCCTTATGTCCTTAATGTTCTATCTTCCAATGTGATTTGTATGTACAGAAGTAAAAAAAAAATGGATATGCTTGTTTCAGAGCATCCTCCATCTCCCATGTAGCCTCATCTGGGCCAAAGTGTTTCCACTACATCTTGAACTGTGCAATGGTTTTGTTCTTGAGTGGGGTTTCCTTCATCTTTATTATGCATTGAGGTTCTATAAGGAATTCTCCCTCTGGTTCCACCTGAATCACATACCATACAATAATATGATTAGAATCATGTACATATTCCTTTAATAATGAAACATGGAAAAAACTATGTGCCTTCACGATGGGTAGAAGTGCTAGACTATAGTCTACAGGTCCCACTCTATCCAAAATTTCAAAGGGTCTACAATACCTAGGTGTCATCTTGGCACAAGATCCCACCCTCAAGGAGACTTTCTTGGGTGTAACTCAGAGATACACATGATCCCCTATTTTGAACTCTCTAGGAGTCCTCTTTCTATCTGCATAGCTTTTCTGTCTATCCTGAGCTATTTTTAGATTTTGTTTTATCTAAATTACTTGGTGTTCCATTTATTTTAGAATGTATGGCCCGATTATAATTCTATCTACTAGATTATTCCATCTGATTGGAATCTTGCACTGTCGACCATAGAGGGCTTCAAAAGGGCTAATCTTCAGTGACTCTTGATAGCCATTGTTGTAGGCAAAATCTACCAGTGGTAGGTAGTATTCCCACTTCTTAGGCTGATGCATTACATGCATCCTTAGAATGTCCTCTAATACTTGGTTTACCCTCTATGTCTATCCATCAGTTTTAGGGTCATAGGTTGTGCTAAAAAACAATTTAGTCTCAAAACCAACCATTAAATATTTCCAAAATATTGAAGTAAATTTTGTATCTCTATCAGATATGATCTCCTTAGGCATGTCATGCAACCAAAATATTTATTTCATGAATATACTGACAATATATATTTCCTTGCAATTTGACTTGAGAGGAATGAAGTGAGCATACTTGCTCAATTTTTCCACCACTACCATGATGGCATCATTCTGCCTGGATGATTTTGGTAATCCAATGATGAAATCCATGGAGATGGTTTCCCATTTTCATTCTGGAATTGGTAGGGGATGCAAAAAACCTATTGGATGTTGGTGTTCTTCCTTAACCTGTTGACATTCTAGACATTTATCAATGTAATCATCTATGTCCTTCTTGAGTCATGGCCAATAGAACAATTTCCTAGTGGCCATAATCATTTTATGATAACCAAGATGACCAGTATATGGTCTTTTATGTAGTTCATGCATCATGAACCTCTTCAAGTCATCACAATTTGGGATATACCACCTACCTTTGTAAGTTAGTAGGCCATCATTCCACATTTGATAACCTTCGTACTTCATCCCTGTGGGCTCTTGTTCTAAGTACAAGTTTACAGTCTCGAAGAATGCATCAGTTTCTTGTGCACTCTTGACTCTCTCCCTGACATCCATTTCACAAGTGCTTACCATTTCGAGGTGAATCATTTTCACACTAATGCTAAGGGAATCAACCACCCCATTTTCTTTTCCTTTAATATGTTTGATTTCAAAATCAAACTCACTAAGGAGAGCCATACATCTAGCTTGTCTAGCATTAAATTTTGGTTAATCAAATAGGTACCTCAACCCACAATGGTATGTGATAAGCACAAATCTTCTACCCAAGAGGTAATGCGTTCACATTTTTAAATCATGCACTATGGAAGCCAATTCTATATCACGGGTCACATAATTAATTCCATGCTCAATCAATTTTTTGGATTCGTAGAAAATTACATGTTCTTCTTGCATAAGGACTCCTCTGAGTCCTTCCTTGTAGGCATATGTACACACAAGGAAGTCCTTGTTTGGGTCTTCAATCTTCAGCACAAGTGCATTGGTTAGAAGGTATTTCAGCTCTTGGAATCTCTCTTCCCATTCTGATGTTCAAATGAATTAAACTCCTTTTTTCTAGAGGGAAGTGATTGGGAAACCAATCTTGGAAAATCCTCTTATGAACCTCTTATAGTATCCTGCTAAGCCCATAAAGGATCTGATATCATATACATCCTTTGGGGTAGGCAAATCCATAATGACTTTGATCTTGTCAGGATCAACTGCCACCCCTTCTTCACAAATAACATGGCCTAAGTAATGGACTTGTTTCTAGAAAAAATCACACTTACTAAACTTAGCATAGAGGTGATGATATCTTATTACTTGAAGCACTAAATTGAGATGTTCTTCATGTTCTTCTCTATTCTTAGAATAGATTAGGATATCATCAATGAAAACCAATACAAATCTGTCTAAGAATTTACTGAGTACATTATTCATTAAGCACATAAAAGTGGTTGGTGCATTGGTCAGCCCAAATGGCACCACCACAAATTCATAGTGACCATATCTTGTCATAAAGGTTGTTTTGTGGATGTCTTCATCCTTAAATCAGACCTGATGGTATCCCGATCTCAAGTAAATCTTGGAGAAAATGGTAGCACCCCTTAATTGGTCAAACAAGTCATTGATCCTTGGCAAGGGATGCTTATTCTTTATGGTTGTATTATTGAGTTGCCTATAGTCTTTGCACAACCTAAGTGTGCCATACTTCTTTTTCACAAACAAGTTTATGCTCCCCATGGAGACACACCAGGTTTGATGTAGCCTTTATCCATCATTTCCTTTAGATGTAGTTTGAGCTCAAATAACTCTAGTGTACTCATTTTATAGGGTGTTCTAGAAACTAGCACTGCTCCTGGTGAAAGTTCTATCGAAAAGTCAATATCTCTTCTTGGAGGTAGACTTGGTGTTGACGTTTAAAATCGTCAACGAAGTTTTTCCCGCAAATTGTTTCTAAAGCCTATTATTATAAAATCTAAATAATACTAGTAGGTGGGACCCCTTTGTAGATTGAAGATCAGGTCGGGTCCTTATTTGATGTTGTACTGATGTTCGACACTACTTATGTGGTTGATGAGATCTTATTTTTTTTTACTATGGATTGGGCTTATGAAGTATTGGTTCCTTATGTTATTACAGCCTCTGTTATTCATTGATACCATTGCTATCTATTCTTGGGACACCTGCACAACAAACATGTTAGTAAAAATACATAAAAACAAATTAGAAAGAAGTGAAAACCATGCAACAAATGCAAAGGGAAGAATGGGAACTATGTTATATGTTATACTACATGCATGAAATATTAAAATGACTATGGGTAAATCCTATCTAGCAAGTAAATGGTTATGCGATTTGATTGAGTTATATGGTTAATATGCAATGGTGATTATGTTATGGCATAAGTTGATATGGATTGTGCTATTGGTGATGGTTCGATATATGGTCACTAAATTGGATTATATATTTTATATGTAATATGGTCAGTTGGAAATGGAAGGTATGATGTGGGTGGCGCATATGATGCAATTTCCAAGGCATGGTTTAAATGAATTGTTGGTAGATTAATGGATGACGTGTACTGTTGAATTAAATTGACGATGGGTGGAGGTGATGTGCATTTACTGCACGTCACCCTTACTCCTCATGTTGGCCACCACCGTAGTCTAGCTATTGTTTAACCTTGTTGTTGTGGTTATGCTCTGATTTCTTAGCAGAGAGGAACCACTCGGCCAACTCGCATTTTAAGGTGTTCGATTACATGCATGTCTTATTTTTGGCCATTCATGAGTCTGCTCTAGTTATGAAATGATTATTGTCTCGAGTGTATTGGTTTTTGATTTCCTTAAGTATTGCAACTGTGTAAAATTATGATTTTAGAATGAAGCGTTGATGGTTATTTCTACAATAATATTAAATCCATAGTGTTATTGGTCATCCTAGGTGTTAGCAGCCATAAGGGCTCTCTGTTACCCTTGTTGGATTAGTTGGAGGGTTTTTGTTTGGTATGGGTGGTTGGTTGTCCTTATGCATTTGTATCTCTATGTCCAGTCTTTGGCTTTTATGGGGTTTAATGTTTGGAATCTCTCTGTGTCATTGTGTCTTGAGCATTGGTTTGTTTCCACCACTAAAGGTTATGCAGTGGGTTATTTTGTTCTTTCTCATCCCTGTCTTCACTTCAGCGTTGTGGTTGTTTGATTGATAACCACGAGGGTTATACCCTGCGTGTGTTAACTATCATTACTGGCTGAGTTGGAGCCTCGCTCCTCTGTTATAACCCTCATGTTATGGGATTTGCTACTTTTCCATGAATAAGTCGTGGTTCTCTCTGTGTATTCATCGTTGGTCTCATAGGTTTTCACCATTGAAGGGAGTTGGCTCTAAATTTTCCTTTGTTGGTCACAGAGAAAACCCTTAACTCCATAGTTTTGAGAGTTGATAGAGAAGACCAGCGTGGTCCGTTGGGTTTACTACATGGTTATTATTTGATGGTTGTGAATTTTCGACAAAATCAAGTACAGACTCGCCCAGTTGGTATTATGACAGTCGTGTTGGTTTGATATGTAGTCACTGCCTGTGTTATTAAAATAAATAACACTGCATTTTTAATTGGGTAGTCCAGATACACACTCACTCTCCTTCTGTTTGATAACCTAGTATTGTTTATTTAAGAAGTTCACAACCTCTCTCCATGTCGATGCGTGGGTATGCATGGTTGCCACAACATGTTTAGTTGATTGGTTGATACACAGTCACTGTATTTTTGCACTAAAGATTATTTGGATGTTTAACTTGGCATTGGTTACAATTGCTAATTAATGTTGGCACATACTGCATTTGTGTGTGTGGTGTTTCTACACAACGAATAAATGGTCAGTGTAACTATGAGTTATTTTGGGGCCAAATGGTTATTGCAACTGGGATGACTATAGAAATCTGTCCACTGTAGGCATTATAATTATTTGATTGTATGCGCTCAAGTTTACATAGCATGGTTGGTCGCAGTTTGATTAATTTGAAGCAACATTGTATTAGATTGATAGCATGGCATGATGGGTTAAGTTAATATAGTGACTGTGTGTTTAGAATTTTAAAATGAGAATGTCACATCGTGGTGTTTTGGGTGGTTTCCCACTATATATAATATGGATATTTTTGGGTTCCACACTCAGAGATAGTCACAGAGTTTTAAGCATGACTTTGTTTCTTTTCGATTATTTGTTTTATGAAGATAGGCATGTTGTCGATACCTCATTATATTGGATGGATAGCCCAACTTTTTTATTATTCAGAGTCGCGTTAAATTGTGTTTGTACAGTCACAGATTTACAGTTCCATTGGTTGAATTATTGTGTGTTTCCACAGCATGGCATGAGTTGGAATGGTGGTCGTTGTCTGATTGTTAAATAACGAGTCAGGGTTTTACAATTCAAATATGGATTATTAGGTTGGATATCCAATGTACATGTTTATTGTATTTTAAATGACAGCCCCGATTGCAGTGACAATATGTCTTCATTGTTAATTTTGAAACATGACTTTTGAGTGTATTTGTTGGTTGAAGTAATGTGTGCAATGGTTGATTCTGATGGTTAACAAAGTGGAAATGGTTACTATTATAACATTTGAAAATTGTTATAAGATGCAAGGTGGATAAATTAAAGGAATAAAATTCCCTTACAGATCATGTGGAATAAATATTGTCTTGTGATGGAATTGTGTTGGACATTTGATTATGAACAATGAACTAGTTAAATACACAGTAATTGTTATTTGGCCACAACGATTGTTGGTTAGTGAATCTCCTTTTAACAGAATGAATATATGGATTACTTGATTAATTTTGTGAATAATACCCTCTCTCAATCCCCACCATTATTTATTTTTTCACTAATTACAATCCCATCGCCTTCCCACATTCATTTTTCACTCCCTGTTCTAAAATTGATTATAGTCATGAAAATTATATGTTAACGTAGTTTGGCAGTAGCAGTGTCTTGTTTGAATTACAGTGATGTTTTCTTGGTTACAATTGATTGTTGTTGTCTTTGAGAAGTAATATTCCCCCCCCCCCTCATCATATCATGTTTCGCTCAATGCAAACCCCTCACATATCCCAGGACCCTTTATTCACCCCCTTCTCATTGATAAACAATAAAACAATTTGTATGGATTGGATTGCATGATTCTTATGCATCGCTGAGCCAAATATATTTCATATTTTTAAGAGTTGTCATGTATGGTTATTTAAAATACTATTTGCTAATCAATCACGCATGCAGGAATGAGTTTTTTCAGCTGAGGTAGCCATGGTCAAGGAAACAAAGGGAGAGGTAATTGGAAGAGGGGCCCAAGAAGGCCCAGTTTCTCCATACATTTTGATGTTGATTCACAAGAGCTTAGCCAATTGTTTCAGGCCGTATTTTTCAATTGGATTGGGCAGGGAGTAGTCCAACCTAGGCCTGAAATGCCTCCTTTTCAAGTTCCACAAGCCCCTAGTATCCCTATGCCTCCTCACATCTCATTGCAACCCAAGGTTCCTAAAAATGATGGATGGCAAGAGATTGTCCACCCAGCAGTCTCCCAACATCGTGGCTAGCCCAATTTGTCCTTGCCTACTCCTTCGCCTAACAACCAGATTGTCTGAGTTGCTCCCCACTCACCAATGCAATCCTCCCATGCTAGCAAGAGATTGAAAATTGAGGCCCACCATGCCCTTGACAAAGGAAAATCCATTGCTACCCCTTCCTCACCCTCCAATGTCTCTAACAAATTTGTGTCTTCCCGGATGCATTTGAGGGACGATTATTCCCACATGATTAGTGAGATTAGGCCTAAGGGCTCGACGTAGCCAAAGGAAAATTCAGGAAAATCAAAGGGTGACAGTAGAAATTGATGAAAGATTGAATCGCAGAGTGGGAAATATGGCTTTTGAGTTTTTATTTTTATCTATTGTTGATGACAGTTGACTTCAGGAAACTTTGGACAACATGTTTTATTTTTGGTTACATGAGTAATATTTTTTTGAAAATAATTTCAAATGTCATGAGCTAAATTGTCAAATGTGGATATGTGGATGGGAGACACAAGGAGGTGTTTACTTAAATAAATAGTTATGTTATGATTTTTATGATTGCTATGAGCTAAAGGGAGCCACACGGGGTCTCACCTACTAGTTATTATTTATTTGTGACCTTTATTATGATTATTACTTTTTCCCCTTAACTAAAGTTGGTTGAGTATTTTAATTAACTTAACTAATGACTTGGTTCAACTACTTCAACCAATTCTAAATTGTTTAAAAGAAAAAGGAAAGGGAGGAACAAAGGAGGATAGAAGCAGAAGCATACTAAGGTTTTATCTTTGAGTTTATGTTGAGATAGTTCATTTTTCATTCATTCATTATTCATCACAAGCCTAATTCTATTTTATGATAGAAGGGTCTTATTGTAGACAACAATATTCAGGGCTGAATCACATCATTCAGACACTTGTTTTTCATAGGTGTTGATCTATCTTTAATAGTCTATGTAGACTTGTTTGTTTGTGAATTAGTTTTCATGATTGACGAAGGCTATTGTGCAGAGTCTAGTGGGAAACAATCTGTGGCAATTTGATCCAGCTTTTTAGAGTTCAGTTTTGGTTTATTGTCAGAGTTCCTTTTGTATGTTCCATCGGGGATGTCTAAGTTTGACTTTGGTCCAAACTTTCTACATGAGATTTTGTAAAGAAAATGACTCTTTGGTGAATTTGAATGAAATAAAGGATTGCTTTATGTCTCATCTGTCTTGATTATCATCTTGGTGACTTTACTTCTATCTTTACATTTATTTTAGCAATTGATATGTTCAGAAAATTACATAAAAAGTAAATTTCCAACAATCTTTTTATTGATAAAAGACTGGCCTAAGCACTCGTAATTAATACTTGTGAGTTAGGATGCTATTTTTGTTGGATATAAACATAGGGTGATATTCCTGCCTACTTTTCTCTAGCCAAGAAAAGACTGAAAATGCTTGAATAATATCATTTCATATATTTTCATCAACATTTATTTGGTGACCATACTAGGGACATCTTTGATATCTCTTTGGTTAATTTTTATACTTGATTTTCATCGATACATCTTTCTTTTTTGGTTATTAATCCTTGACTGTTTTATTTCTTAATGATTGTGCCTATTGCAAGGAAGCCTAATATTGAGCCCGATATTCAAGACCAGACCAACATTGCTTTGAATATGTTTAACACCATTTTAAACATTGCCAATACCCGTGTTGAGATTAACCTTTCTTGGGAAGCAATTGAACGAGATATTAGTTCTCAAGAACAATTGGAAGCTAGACATAGACAACCTAGAAATCAACAGTAACCTTTTTGTTTCTTCAAAGTTTTGGCCTTTCTTTCATGTCCTTAGACTCTCGTGCTTCTAGAAGAAGAAGAGGCTTGTCACCTGAAATCAATCCTATTGTTGAAATAGGAAGAATAAATGTTGTGTTATCTTCCCAACAAAGTGCTCTAAAGAGAACTTTATCTGATTCATTTAGTTCATATTTCTTTCCCTCATCTATCATCCACAGGATGACATCTAGTGGTGGCTCTGGTGGCACTGGAAGTGCTCCATCTTCTCAATATTCATCATCATTAGTGATTGGTATATTATATATCCACCATATCCCTATACAATCTACCACAAACCCCACCAAAGTCATTAAAAAATATGGGATTTTTCAGTTCAAAGAAGACGCCACAACCACACTGTGGCATGTGTCCTCTCCTCTTAACCTGGAACCTTCTACTCATCCACTTCCGAAGTTTAAAGATCAGTTGCCTAAGTTTTCAAGAAATAACATTGTTAGTACAAACAAACACCTCGTGGCATTCTCTAATGGTTTTCATAACATAGGGGCCAATGACAATGACACTTGCATGTGCTTGTTTGTCAATTCCTTGGAAGGAAAGGTTGCGACCGACTTCTTTGACCTTCCTCCTAAGATTCTATCTACTTGGGAGGACTTAATATATTGGTTCTAATCCACTTATGGGCAATCCAAAAGCCCCACCGAGAAGTTAAGGGAATACAATAACGTTACCTATAAGGATGGTGAGACCATCAATTATTTCAACTTGCGTTTCACCAATTTATATAATCAAATCCCCGAACTTATCCACCCTCATAAACAAGCCTCTTTCATGCATTACTACAATGAATTTCCTTCTCCCTACCGTCATAGGCTTGAGAAAAAATCCATTGATAATCTCGGTTCTGCTCTGCATACTTGCTCATAGTATGAAGAACAACTTGAAAGAACAGGTCTTCCCTAGGGAGAATCGGTTAAATAGAAAGACATATCCTCCCTCTTGCAACTAGTAAAAGATATTAATAATCGTATGATAGTGTTTGAGTGGAAAGGAACTATCTCTCCTCTCACCCCTAGAGCGTCATCCTCTTTTGTGCCTCCCTTTAGGAGTTTGGTTGAGAATAATTTTAAGACTAAAACTATCTTTCCTCAGAGTTGGTGTAAATTTTGCGAGGAACACCACGAAGAAACCACATGTGAGGTAAAGAAGAGTGCTAGAGATAAGATATTTGGTAAAAGACCGAAAGCTACTATCTATGTCCTATATTTTTTAGAGCCAGAAGATGTCATGGTCATCAATACTAGGAACAAAGACTATGCTCCCAAGGGAAAATTTGATCCTCCCCGCAGTTCTTCTAACCCAAGATCATCCTCAACCATTGCTTCTCTCCAGGTTCCTAAGGTTCCTGAGAGTCAAGGAATCACTCCCCCTCTCCCCTCTTCCAAATAAAATATCTTGAATCATTTGGACAACATCAAAGCAGATGAAACCCTCCTAGACATGGTTTCTATCCCTAAACAATAGATGCATCTGAAAGAATTCATGGAAGGAAAAGATTTTGTTGTAGCCAATCTTTATGAAGAGATGAAAGAAGAGGATTCTTCTGTAAAGAAAGTAGGTGTACATAACTTTATATACCCTGTAAAAAATACCCCTTTTTATATTTCTGTAAAGATTATGGATAAGATTTCCCATTGTTGCCTCATTGATGGTGGTTCGGGCCCAAGTGTGATGTTGAAGATTATTATGGAAGAGTTAGGTTTGTCTTGTACAAATGAAAACGTCGGAAGCATGCTCTTCTTTAATAGTCTACAACAGACAACCATAGGTGAGATTAAGGATGTGACCTTGGTTTTATGCGCTCATCCTGAGATAAGAACAACCCTCAGCATTCAGGTAATTGATATGCTTGTAAGAAATTAATCAATTATCTTGGGAAGGGATTGGAAAGCCTTAACAGGTGGATACCTCTCACTCGACAGGACACATTTATCCATTCCTTGGAATGGTAAGAACATTATAGTCCTTAGAGAGGGAAGAATTTAACCCTACATAGAGAGTGTTCCACAATCTAGCGTAAACTATATCGAAGAGGACTTAGGAGTGTATTCCATCTTTGTTGAAGAGGATAATATTCCTTTGGAAAGAATCGATTTAGATGATGATATGTGGCATATGCACATTGATGGTTCATGCTCTAATGAAGGTAATGGGGCTGGAATTATCTTGGTTTACCCTGCAGGAAAAATTCATAATCTGTCTTACAGGTTAGAGTTTGCATGTACAAACACTATCACTAAGTTCAAAGATTTATTATTGGGCATTGAAAATACCCTTAATCTTGGTTGTGGTCACCTTTCAGTTTTTGGAGATTCTGAGCTTGTTTTGAACTTGATACGTAAAATGTGTTCTCATAGCAACAAGCTGATGTAACGATACTCCCAAAATATTTGGGCACTTATCTCAAACCTTCTATCTTTCAACATCACTCATGTTAAGAGGGAGTTGAATTCAATGGCTGGTCGGTTAGCTATCCTTGCAGCTTCTCCTAATCAACAACTTTTGCCTCACATGCCTGATTATTCTTTTCAATCTCTATATCGTCCATATATCCCTAACGATCTAGAATATTGGTAGGCCTTCCCTAACAATAAGATCATTTTTTCTTTCATTCAAGATGAACTCCTTAAGCCCGAGGAAATTATTTCCACAAAAAATAATAAGATTCCTGAGAGCTTGACTCCTCTTGATGGTTCATTTTCATTGAGTGTTGTAGGCAATAAATAAAAACAAAAAGAAGACAAGTTATGAATAAAGGTGGGTGAAACCATATCCTCAAACATTGTGGCACTCGAATCTCCAAACAACGATAACATTGATACCCAATGTTTTGGTAATGAAAAAATGAAGTTTGTCAAGCTACTTGGTGGATTTCGAAAGGTTTTTGCTTGGCCTTATAAGGATCTTAGTGGTTTTGATCTTGGTATTTTACAGAATGTTATTCCCATCAAGGAAGGTGTGAAACCAATTATGCAAGAACAATGATCTGTTAACTCTCCATTTAAAGCAACTTTTTAAAAGGGGTTGGAAAAATTCTTAAAGGCTGGGAGGTTTTTTTCAGTCCACCCTAAATGGGTTTCCAATTGGGAACTTGATTCAAGGACCGTTGATAATATTAGAATCTATATTAATCTTTGAAATTTCAGGAAAGCTATTATGAGGAGTCCTTTTCCTCCTCTCAATATGGAAATGGTTTTGCAACAGGTTGTAGAGTCACAGTTAGGGCCCTTGCTTGACAGTTTGTCTGGTTGCAAGAAAATCAAGGTAAAAGGGGAAGATGCTCACAAAACCACTCTTATCACTTATGGGGGTACCATGTCTTACCAATACCAGATTTCTATCTTACTTGATACAAGTACTGCTTTTAAAATACCTATGCACATGACTCTCAATGAATTGGTCAGTCTCTATCTCTATCTTGATGATCTAATTGTGTGCATCAAGGGACTGATGATTACATAAGATTTCCAAGTGTTCGGTCCTTTCCAAATTTCTTTTGTATTGGACACTGACTCTTATATCTTAGGAAATTTATAGGAGCAATTGTTTTGCTACAGTGCTAACAACCCTCGCTTGAAATATTGTGAGGGACCGACGTGAAAAGTTCTAATGTTGTCTAGATTTTCTGTATATTAGTAGCTTAGCTCTACCTTCATTTTTTCACTATTTTCTTCTCTATTTTACAGTAGTTTGATTTTTTCTTTCTGTTTCAAGACTTTTCTTTCCGCTTCTTCATTTTGTCTTTTATTGTTGTTGTTTTAATTTATGCATTTTTACTTCTGTCATAATTTTGTTTGCTATCATCTTCTAGTTAATTTGGTCAAGATAGAATGTTGGATCAATTTTTCCACAATGACACTCCTGCGAAGCATTGTTAGTCAATAACAATCGAGCTTACACAGCTGTTATGATGTCTCCTCTGAAGGACCCTTGAAATTGTTACACATTTCCATTGTTGTCTTGTAAAGAATTGTTTATCTCCCACTTCTTCTTGCCATTTCTTCATCCATTGAGATTTTAAGAGAAAGTCTAAAAAAAAAATCTCCTTAAAGTTGAGAGCAGATTTTGGTCAGATGATTATGCATACGGTGGTAAAAACCCCTCATGCTTAACACTATCCATGAATTATTCCCAAATTCGCGGTCATATTTCCATTAAATCCGGTCACTTCCCCTTGTTTCATAATCTTCCTCGTTATGTCTTCTTGACCTATTGTTCTTGGTCTGCAAAACCATGAGTTCTGAGTTCTAAATCTATTGAAAAGAAATTCCCCTGTGGAGTCGCCAGTTCGTTGACGTTTAAAATCGTCAACGAAGTTTTGCGCACAAAGTGCTGCTAAAGCCTATTATTATAAAAGCTAAATAATACTAGTAGGTGGGACCCCTTTGTAGATTGGATATCAGGTCAGGTACTTATTTGATGTTGTACTTACGTTTGACACTGCTTACGTGGTTGATGAGATCTTGTTTTTTTTTACTATGGATTGGGATTATGAAGTATTGGTTCCTTATGTTATTACGGCCTATATTATTCATTGATACAATTGCTATCTGTTCTTGGGACACCTGCACAACGGACATGTTAGTAAAAATACATAAAAAGCAATTAGAAAGAAGTGAAAACCATGCAACAAATGCAAAGGGAAGAATGGGAACTATGCTATATGCTATACTACATGCATGAAAGATTAAAATGACTATGGTTAAATCCTAGCTAGCAAGTAAATGGTTATGTGATTTGATTGAGTTATATGGTTAATATGCAATGGTGATTATGTTATGGCATAAGTTGATATGGATTGTGCTATTGGTGATGGTTCGATACATGGTCACTAAATTGGATTATATAGTTGATATGTAATATGGTCAGTTGGAAATGGAAGGTATGATGCGGGTGGCGCGTTTGATGCAATTTCCAAGGCATGGTTTAAATGAATTGTTGGTAGATTAATGGTTGGCAGGTATTGTTGAATTAAATTGACTGTGTGTGGAGGCGACGTGCATTTACTACACATCACCCTTACTCCTTCCATTGGTCGCCACCCTAGTTGGGCTATTGTTCAACCTTGTTGTTTTGGTTATGCTCTAATTTATTGGCAGAGAGGAACCACTCAGCCAACTCGCATTTTAAGGTGTTCAATTACACGTATGTATTTTTTTTGTCCATTCATGAGTATTCTCTGGTTATGAAATGATTATTGTCTTGGGTGTATTGGTTTGTGATTTCCTTAAGTATTGAAACTGTGTAAAATTGTGATTTTGGAATGAAACATTGATGGTTCTTTCTGCAATAATCTTGAATTCATAGTGTTATTGGTCATCCTGGATGTTAGCAGCCATAAAAGCTTTATGTTACCCTTGTTGGTTTAGTTGGAGGGTTTTTGTTTGGTCTGGGTGGTTGGCTTTCCTCACGCATTCATATCGCTATGTTCAGTCTTTGGCTTTATGGGGTTTAATGTTTGGAAGCTCTCTGTGTCACTACGTCTGAGAATTGGTTTGTTTCCACCACTAAAGGTTACGCAGTGGGTTATTTTGTTCTTTATCGGCCCTGTCTTCACTTCAACATTATGGTTGTTTGATTGAGAACCACGAGGGATATACCCTGTGTGTTAAGTATCATTACTGGCCGAGTTGGAGCCTCTCTCTTCTGTTATAGCCCTCCTGTTATGGGATTTGTTACCTATCCATGAATAAGTCATGGTTCTCTCTGTGTATGCATCATTTGTCTCAGAGGTTTTCATCATCGAAGGGAGTTGGCTCTAACTTTTCCTTTGTTTCTCACAGAGAAAACCCTTAACTCCACGGGTGTGAGAGTTGATAGAGAAGACTGGCATGGTCCGTCGGGTTTACTACTTGGTTATTGTTGGATGGTTGTGTGTTTTTGAAAACATTGTGTAAAGACTCGCCCATTTGGTCTTATGAAGGTCGTGTTGGTTTGATATGTAGTCACTGCATCTGTTATTAAAATAAATAACCCTTCATTGTTAATTGGGCAGTCCATTTATGCAATCACTCTCCTTGTGTTTGATAACCTGGTATTGTTTATTTAAGAAGGTTACAACCTCACTCCATGTCAATGTGTGGGTATGCGTGGTTTCCACAACATGTTTGGTTGATTGTTTTATTGGTTGATTGGTTGATACACAATCATGATATTTTTTCACTAAGGATTATTTGGATGTTTAACTTGGCATTGGTTACAATTGCTAATCGATGCTCGCACATACTGCATTTGTGTGTGTGGTGTTTGTACACAATGAATAAATGGTCATTGTAACTATGAGTTATTTTGGGGGCAAATGGTTATTGCAACTGGGATGACTATATCAATCCATCCACTATAGGGATTATGATTATTTGATTGCATGAGCCCGAGTTTACATAGCATGGTTGGTCGCAGTTTGATTAATTTGAAGCAACACTGTATTAGATTGATAGCTTGACACGATGAGTTAAGTTAATACTGTGACTCTATGTTTAGAATTTTAAAATGGGAATGTCACATCGTGGTGTTTTGGGTGGCTTCCCACTATGTAAAATATGGATATTTTTGGGTTCCACACTCAGAGATAGTCACAGAGTTCGCATGACTTTATTGCTTTTCAATTATTTGTTTTATCAAGACAAGCATGATGTCGATAACTCGTTGTGTTGGATGGATAGCCCATATTTTTTATTATTCAGAGTCGCGTTGAATTGAGTTTGTAGAGTCACAGATTTACACTTGCGTTGGTTGAATTATTGTGTGTTTCCACAGCATGTCATGAGTTGGAATGGTGGTCGTTGTCCGATTGTTAAATAACAAGTCAGGGTTTTACAATTCAAATATGGATTATTGGGTTAGTTGTGCACTATACATGTTTATTTCATTTTAAATGACAGGCCCGATTGTAGTGACAGTATGTCTTCATTGTTAATTTTGAAACATGAGTTTTGAGTGTATTTGTTGGTTGAAGTAATGTGTGGCAGTAGTTGATTTTGATGGTTAAGAGAGTGGAAATGGTTACTATTATAACATTTGATAATTGTTATAAGATGCAAGATGGATAAATGAAAGGAATAAAATTCCCTTGCAGATCATGTGGAATGCATATTGTCTTGTGATGGCACTGTGTTGGACATTTGATTATGAACAGTGAACTAGTTAAATACACAATAATTGTTATTTGGTCACAATGATTGTTGGTTAGTGATCTCCTTTTAATAGAATGTATATATGGATTACTTGACTAATTTTGTGAACAATACCCACTCTCAATACCCACCATTATTTCGCTTTTCACTAATTACAACCCCATCTCCTTCCCGCATTCATTTTTCACTCCCTATTCTAAAATTGATTACAATCAAGAAAATTATATGTTAAAGAAGTTTGGCAGTAGCAGTGTCTTGGTTGAATTACAGTGATATTTTCTTGGTTACAGTTGATTGTTGTTGTCTTTGAGCAGTAATCGTTCTTTTCCCCCCTCATCATATCATGTTTCTCTCAATACAAACCCCTCACAAATCCCATGACCCTTTATTCACCCCCTGCTCATTGATAAACATTAAAACAATTTGTATGGATTGGATTGCATGATTCTGATACATCGTTGAGCCAAATCTATTTTATATTTTTAAGAGTTGTCATGTATGTTTATTTAAAAGACTATTTTCTAATCAATCATGCATGAATAATGAGTTTTTTCAGTTGACTTATCCATGGTCAAGGAAACAGAGGGAGAGGTAATTGGAACATGGGCCCAAGAAGGCCCAGTTTCTCCATACATTTTGATGTTGATTCACAAGAGCTTGGCCAATTGTTTCAGGTTGGATTTTTCAATTGGATTGGGCAAGGAGTAGTCCAACCTAGGCCTGAAAGGCCTCCTTTACAAGTTCTGCAAACCCCTAGTATCCATGTGCCTCCTCACATCTCATTGCAACTCGCGGTTCCAGAAAATGATGGATGGCAAGATATTTTCCACCCGACAGTCTCCCAACATTGTGGCTGGCCCAATTTATCCTTGCCTTCTCCTCCACCTAACAACCAGATTGTCCGAGATTCTCCCCACTCACCGGTGCAATCCTCCCATGCTAGCAAGATATTGAAAATTGAGGCCCACCATGCCCTTAACAAATGAAAATCCACTTCTTCCCCTTCCTCACCCTCCAATGGCTCTGACAAATCTATGTCTTCTCGGATGCATTTGAGGGACGATTGTTCCCACATGATCAGTGAGATTAGGCCTAAGGGCTCGACGTAGCCAAAGGAAAATTCAGGAAAATCAAAGGGTGACAACAACAATCAAGGAAATATTACATCACAGAGTGGGAAATATGGATTTTGAGTTTTTATTTTTATCTATTGTTGATGACAGTTGACTTCAGGAAACTTTGGACAACATGTTTTATTTTTGGTTACATGAGTAATATTTTTTTGAAAATAATTTTAAATGTCATGAGATAAATTGTCAAATGTGGATATGTGGATGGGTGACACATGGAGGTGTTTACTTAACTAAATAGTTATTTTATGATTGTTATGATTTCTATGAGATAAATGGAGTCACAAGGGGTCCCACCTACTACTTATTATTTATTTATGACCTTTATTATCATTATTATTTTTTCCTCCTAACTAAAGTTGGTTGAGTCTTTCAATTAACTTAACTAATTAGTTGGTTCAACTACTTCAACCAATTCTAAATTGTTTAAAAGCAAAAGGAAAGGGAGGAACAATGGATGATAGAAGCAGAAGCATACTAGGGTTTGTTCTTTGAGTTCATGTTGATAGTTTAGTTTTCATTCATTCATTATTCATCACAAGCCTAATTCTCTTTTATGATAGCAGGGTATTATTGTAGACAACAATATTCAGGGTTGAATCACATCATTCAGACACTTGGTTTTCAGAGGTGTTGATCTATCTTTGATAGTCTGTGTAGAATTGTTTGTTTGTGAATTAGTTTTTATGACTGATGAAGGATATTGTGTAGAGTCGAGTGGGAAACAATCTGTGGCAAGCTGATCTAACTTTTTAGAGTTCAGTTTTGGTTTTCTGTCAGAGCTCCTTTTGTATGTTCCATCGGGGATGTCTAAGTTTGACTTTGGTCCAAAATGTCTACATGAGATTTTGTGAAGAAAATAACTCTTTGGTGAATTTGAATGAAATAAAGGATTTCTTTATGTTGCATATTTCTTGATTATCATATTGGTGACTTTACTTCTATCTTTACATTTATTTCAGCAACTGATATGTTCAGAAAAGTACATAAAAAGTAAATTTCCAGCAAGCTTTTTATTGATAAAAGACTAGCATAAGCACTCGTAATTAATACTTGTGAGTTAGGATGTTATTTTTGTTGGCTATAAACATAGGATGATATTCCCGTCTACTTTTCTTTAGCCAAGAAGAGTCTGAAAATGCTTGAGTAAGATCATTTCATATCTTTTCCTCAACACCTGGTACCTCTTCTGGGAACAAATATTTATACTCTCTCAATATTGGATGGTCCTCTAGGCTTGGTTTTTCGTCCTCAACAGATTCCAACACATGTATTGCATATAAAGTACATCCTTTTCTACAATACTTCTCCACTTGAAGTGTTGATATTTGTCTCACCAAGACACTAATTTGAATCCCTTATAGGGTTACCTTTATCCCTTCCTCATTTTCACACTCCAAAGTTTTAATGTAACAATCCAACTTGGTTTTATGGGAAACCAACCAATCCATGCCAATTAGCAGGTCATAAGATCCTAAAGGAAGTATTTTTAGGTTTTCTTGGGTGGGCAATCCACTCATAACGAATTGGCATGTAGGTATGACTTATGTTACTTTTCTTTTGGTTCTAGTGGCTAGTTGTACCAGCCATGATTTAACATGTTTAACTTGTTTCAATTTACACTTCTCAACAGTTTGAGGGGAAACATAACTCAAATTAGAACCAAGGTCAATTAAAATGGAAACTAGATGGTTGGAAATCATACCTTCTATCTCCACCATTGAAGCTTGGTTGTTGACTTGTTTATTATCCAAGGCTTCATATATCTATGGCATCATCCTAGTCACATCATTGACTGTGGTAGCCTATTGGATGTTGTAGACCCTCCTACTATTCTGTTTCATATATAGGCAGTCTCTCAGCAAATGTTCTTCTCCACAACCCCAACATTTCCAGGGTTCTCTCTTTGTGTTATCAGTCTTACCTGGGGCTACTCCAAAGGGTTTATTTCCACTCTGAAAGGGGAAATTTTTCTGATATACACTTTTAATAGGAAGGTTCACCTTACAAACTTTCCCATATCTCTTGAATCTTGAGGGTTTAAATCCCTTTTTCTTAAATCCCGAACTACTCTTCTTCTTCCAGTCCTCGTGAGGTTCTGTTTTGTTCTTGAATTGCTCATAATAATACCTTTCCTTCTGAATAGTGTCTTGTAAGGTCTTTGGCTCATCAAATTCAATATTGTCCTAGAAGGACTTAGGTATCCCACTAATAAATCGTTGCATTTTTAACTTTTCATCCTTTATGTAGGGTACATACCTTATCATCTCAAGGAATTTATTGATATATTCATCTATGGTGAATTGTCCCAACTTGAGTTCATAGAACACCTTAAACTTCCCATAAAATTATTTCTCTGATAGATACTTCTTTTTGAAGTATCTCTCAAATTGTTTCCATGACAAGTCCTTCTCATGGATTCCTTTCACATTCCTAAGGTCCCCCCATTAAATGGAGGCCTTTCCATTCAGGTTAAAAATGGTTATTAGAACATTCAAATTTTCAGAGTAGTCATGGACTCTGAAGTACTTCTTCAAGTCAAGCAACCAAAATTCTGCTTCTTTCCCCTTCTTCATTTCTCCATCAAAGGTGGGTGGTTTGGCCTTATTGAAATCTTGAGGGTAATGACTCTTGGAATGTTTACTCTTCTTTCTTTTCCTCTAGGAATGCGAACTAGTTTTTCTACTAGAAGATTCCTTGGAGTTGTCTGTTTCCTCACTAGAGGATTCTTCTGACGAGTGTCTCTTGGCTCAATGTTGGGCCTTCTTTGAGGTTCTCCTCCTTGTGTGCCCACTTTCAAGGCCATTCTTTCGTGTCTCAGGTGGACTCTAGGTTTTCTTCATATGATGTCTTTCCACATGACTGGTTGTTGGTCCATGCTGCAAGTGCCTTTGTATATCTGATAAGCTTTGCAGCAAGACTGCATTAATTTTAGTTTGATTTTCCTTCTCTTTTATCAAACTTTCATTGTCATCTTTACAACTCTGTAATTTTTCAATGAGGCTTCTTACAGTTTCAGCCATATCTGGAGGGGTTTCCACCGCCCTCCTCTCATCAGATTATTCCTCTCTGTTGTAGTTTTCCTACGGTCTACTGACTGCTTCAGTGTTGATAAAAAAAAATTGTTAGTTAATGGTCTATTATTTCATGAACAACACACAGTTCATATTTTCCAAACACACACAACAATAGAAAATTGCATTCCTTTCTTCAGTAGAGGTTTAAATAAGCCTTTTAGGAAAGGGGTAAGATATGGTGTCACCCCTAAAATTTCTTTAAATAATATTTTTAAGCGACTTTTTCATGAGCCGAAGCAGGCCAAGTGTGTTAACCATGCTCTGATAACAATTTGTAACACACCCGACCCCTAACTACCCTTTCTAGAGATGGGGCATCATATTTTTTCTTACTCAAATCATATTGAATCATCTCTCTGAGATGATTTATCCTCTTATACTCACCTTTATCTTTCTAATGACTATTATCAGGCTCTAATCCAGCCTTTTATTTACAATTTATGGCTTCCCAAAGTCCTTTAGGGCATTCATTGGTAGAGGGCCACATGACACCCACGTGGATCTATCTTGTTCGTACTATTTCTAGGTTCATACCTCCCGTAGGGATGGTCCATCCACTGTCCAAACCAATGGTGAGACTTAATCCTTATCTAACACATAGCTAGAGGATAATTCAATGTTTGACACTTCAGCACTGAACACCCCTTTTATTTTCTGCACGCATGTCCTCTGGAGTCTCGAATTCCCAAAGGATCCTGAAATATCTCCTCGTGGCTCTAGCCTTTGGGCCTTTCGAACCACCCTTGACATTGTATTCCAGACCTTCGGAGTCCCAAAGTCCCGGAATTATGAAGATTCCACTCTCACACAAGGTGACATACCAGATGTGAGGGAGAATACATGTGGGTCTCGAATACTGCTCTCGACACATGGACCAAAAAGGTAATTGCCAGAGATGACACGTAGCAAGGAAGAGAGGAAACATGGACCCTATAGTGGGTGACATCTGTCACGTCTTAATGGACACATAGGGTCGTTGAAACCTCCGGATATAGGTGACATGTGGCACGCCAAACATGGGTCCATGTTACCCTAGGTGACGTCTACATACCAGTCACCCCGGATTGATCGCCTTCCAGGTCC
Source organism: Picea engelmannii (assembly GCA_009831015.1). NCBI lineage: Eukaryota > Viridiplantae > Streptophyta > Pinopsida > Pinales > Pinaceae > Picea > Picea engelmannii. The sequence goes on along the minus strand of ML785192.1, from coordinate 149,510 downwards.
TTCAATCTTATGGTCACAGTGTGTCCACGTAACCCCTGGATTTGCATCCTCCGTTAGTTCATAACTTTGGCCTTCGGGGTTTTTGGCTTTATGACTACTCCACTCTCCCGAAGTAGGACTTCGTTGAAGTACCGTACGTGTGTCCCTCCTCTAGATGATCGGACCATTAAGAGGGATTCTTAACAAGCACCCCAATCCAAAGACTCTCCTCACTTTGTAGCTCCATCCTCTAGGGATTTTTATCCTATAGCATCTATGTTCTCCCAAAGATGGACTTCGCCAAAGTTCCCTCGGCTTAGATCCAATGGTTAAGAAGACTCTTGAATACTCTCGAATCGGTGGTTCATGTTATTTCACGATAACTGAATGGATCAAGGTTTAATGGTGGGGCAAGTCTATCTTTCCTAGATAAGGAATTTTCTAGGCTCCAGTCAACCTTGTGGGTAGCCGTAACCATCAGTTGCCTTCCGCTGGTTTATAAATGGTAGATTCGAAACACTCCAGAGTTCCAAATCTAGAATGCTTAACTCCTTTCAGGCCCAGTGTAGGATTCCCAGACCTTGGTAACATGGGTCCTTCAGAAAATATTGCGGGCTACGCGCTAATTCCTTTAGCCTTAAATGGGTTAAGGACATGGGCATGAGCCCTCGGTCATACGGTGAAGAGTCTAAAGGAGGCACCCTCCTTCAACAGGGTTTGAACTTGAAATTCTTGTGAGGGTAGATTCAAGAGATCGACAAGACTTAAACATTCGAATAAATCCTACCCCGACCCTCTTGTAGGCTTACGTCCCATGACTCTTTAGCTGCTAAATGAAGGCAACTACACGACCATTCAAAAGAAGGAGTTGACAGGGAGATAATACATACATATAACTTGTTCATTCAATACATAAATCATTCATAGATAGATAAATATATTTATTCAACCATCATTTCCTTTTCAATACACAGAGTATGAAGATACTTATCAGAAACCGAAAATCGTGAAGCGACTGCTGAAAGGGATGCCTGTTTCCACCGAACCATAGGCACAACCACTCCTGATGGATTTACCACTGGCCACCCTCATGCTAGACCACAATGCTCTGAGACAGTCTCTTTCTTCTTACTCAACTACAGTTAAGGACGAAGGTCACTCTCCTCCTCCCACAGGGTCTTGGCAACCGGTTTTCTCTATACCAAGGAAGGAGGTCTTCACGAGTACTTCCATAGTCACTCATCCACCTAGTTTATCCTCTTGTAACAAAAACCATTCCAGCCACTTCTTGCACCCAAAACGAGCTTATTTATTAGTTCTTCCTCAAACCCAACAGTTATAACCGCTCTTTTTCTCTTCTCAAGATTTCTCTTTTTTCGATTCTACTCTCTTTGTAGATCTGCTTTTCTTCGCTCTCTTTCCTCTGCCCATGAATTAACGATTTATTTCCTTCCTATGAAAGGTTGTGTGGTTATGAATCACCAACTCATGGTCAGGTCTAGAAGTCTTGCAGATGGGTACTCTGCCCCATCTCCTCATTAACTCTTAAGGATGACTCTTCCAGCTACCACTATGACTCGTAATTCATTTCTGGGTCAAAGAATTGTTCTGAGTCCGAGCCATTAATTCCATTAAGGTATTGGTTTGGTAGGGGGTGGTCATCTCAACCATTTCTAGTTTCCCTCACCATATCTCTCATAGAATCCATGGTCTATCTTGGAAAACCCCCCTTTCAGTAGTTATGCAACACTTATCCATTTTCTATTAATAATAGAAAATACATACATTGACCTTTTATACAAAGCTTCATCAAATCAAACATTCACACATATCTAGTCTGCCATAGTCTCTTGGCTAGTTATAGTTATATTTAAAAGATGGGGGAAACAGGGCTATTACAATCCTCTCCCCCTTAAAGGAACATCATCCTCGATGTTCTATCTGTCGATGTTCTCTGTATGTACAGAAGTAAACAAAAATGGATATGCATGTTTCATGGCATCCTCCATCTCCCTTGTAGCCTCATCTAGGCCAAAGTGTTTCCACTGCACCTTGACCTATGCAATGGTTATGTTCCCGAGTGGGGTTTCCTTCCTATCTATTATTCATTGAGGTGTTGGCATGAATTATCCCTCTGGTTCCACCTGAATCATAGACCATTCAATAATATGATTAGAATCATGTACATATTTATTTAATAATGAAACATGGAAAACACTATGTGCCTTCACTGTAGGAGGAAGTGCTAGCCTATAGGCTACAGGTCCCACTCTATCCAAAATTTCAAAGGGTCCAAAATACTGAGGTGTCATCTTGGCACAAGATCCCATCCTCAAGGAGCTTTTTCTGGGTCTAACTTGGAGATACACATGATCCCCCATTTTGCACTCTCTAGGAGTCCTCTTTCTGTCTGCATAGTTTTTTTATCTATCCTCATCTATTTTTTAGATTTTGTTTTATCTGAATTACTTGATGTTCCATTTTTTTCAACATAGTTGGCCTGATTGTAATTCTATATAATGGATTATTCCAACTAATTGAAATCTCTCACTGTCTACCATAGAGGGATTCAAAAGGACTCATCTTCAATGACTCTTGATAGCAATTTTGTAGGAAAACTATACCAATGGTAGGTAGTCTTCCCACTTCTTAGGATGATGCATTACATGCATCCTTAACATTTCCTCTAGTAATTGGTTTACCCTCTCTGTTTTTCCATCATTTTGAGGGTGATAGGTTGTGATAAACACCAATTTAGTCTCAAAACCAACCATTAAATATTTTCAAAATCTCGAAGTAAATTTTGTATCTCTGTTAGATATGATCTCCTTAGGCATGTCGTCCAACCAAAATATTTCTTTCATGAATATATTGGAAATATCCATTGCCTTTCAAGTTGACTTGACAGGAATGAAGTGAGAATCCTTGCTCAATTTTTCGACCACTTCCATGATGGCATCATTCTGCTTGGACGATTTTGGTAATCCGATGATGAAATCCATGGAGATGGTTTCCCATTTTCATTCTGGAATTGGTAGGGGATACAACAACCCTGTTGGATGTTGGTGTTCTTCATTAATGTGATGACATTCTAGACATTTGACCAAGTAATCAACTATGTCCTTCTTCAGTCCTGGCCAATAGAATAGTTTCCTAGTGGCCGTAATCATTTTCTGATAACCAGGATGACTAGTATATGGTGTTTTGTGTAGTTCATCCATCATGAACCTCTTCAAGTCATCACAATTGGGGATATACCACCTACCTTTGTAATTTAGTAGGCCATCATTCAAAATTTGATAACCTTCGTACTTCAGCTCTGTGGGCTCTTGTTCTAATTATGTTTTACAATCTCGAAGAATGCATCGGTTTCTTGTGCACTCTTGACTCTCTCCCTGACATTCGTTTCACAGGTTCTTACCATTGCTAGGTGAATCAATTTTACACTTCTGCTAAGGGCATCATCCACCCTATTTTATTTTCCTTTAATATGTTTGATTTCAAAATCAAACTCACTAAGGAGATCCATACATATATCTTGTCTAGCATTAATTTTTGATTGATTAAACAAGTACCTCAACACACAATGGTTTGTCATAAGCACAAATCATCTACCCAGGAGGTAATGCCTCCACATTTTTAAATCATGCACTATGGCATCCAATTCTATATCATAGATCACATAATTGATTTCATGCTCATTCAATTTTCTAGATTCGTAGAAAATTACATGTTCTTCTTGCATAAGGACTCCTCTGAGCCCTTCCTTGCAAGAATATGTACACACAAGGAATTCCTTGTTTGGGTCTACAATGTTCAACACATGTGCATTGGTTAGAAGGTATTTCAGCTCTTGGAATCTCTCTTCACATTTTTATGTCCAAATGAATTTAACTCCCTTTTTCTGGAGGGAAGTGATTGGGCAACCAATCTTGGAAAATCCTTTTATGAACCTCCTATAGTATCCTACTAGGCCCATAAAGGATATGATATAAGATACATCCTTTGGGGTAGGATAATACATAAGGGCTTTGATCTTGTCAGGATCAACTGCCTCCCTTCTTCAGAAATAACATGGCCTAAGTAATGGACTTGTTTCTGGAAAAATTCACACTTACTAAACTTAGCATAGAACTGATGCTCTCTTAATACTTGAAGCACTAACTCTAGATGTTCTTCATGCTCTTCCATATTCTTATAACATATTAGGATAGCATCAATGAAAACAAATACAAATATGTTTAAGAATTTACTAAGTACATTATTCATTAAGCACATAAAAGTGGTTGGTGCATTGGTCAGCCCAAATGGCACCACCACAAATTCATAGTGACCACATCTTTTCCTAAAGATTGTTTTGTGGATGTCTTCATCCTTAATTCGAACTTGATGGTATCCAGACCTCAAGTCAATCTTGGAGAAAATGGTATCACCCCTTAATTGGTCAAACAAGTCATCGATCCTTGGCAAGGGATACTTATTCTTTATGGTTGTGTGATTGAGTTTCCTATAGTCTATGCACAACCTAAGTGTTCCATCCTTATTTTTCACAAACAAGGTTGGTGCTCCCCATGGAGACACACTAGGTTTGATGTAGCCATTGTCAATCATTCCCTTTAGCTGTAGTTTGAGCTCAAATAGCTCTAGTGTACTCATTCTATAGGGAGTTCTAGAAACTGGCACCGCTCCTGGTGCAAGTTCTATTGAAAATTCAATATCTCTTCTTGGAGGTCGACCTGGTACCTCTTCTAGGAACACATATTTATACTCTCTCAATATGGGATGGTCCTCTAGGCTTGGTTTTTCATCCTCAATAGATCCTAACACTTGTATTGCATACAAAGGACATCTTTTTCTGCAATACTTCTTCACTTGAGGTGATGATATTTGTCTCACTGAGACATGATTTTGAATCCATTGTAGGGTTACCTTTCTCCCTTCTTCATTTTTACACTCCAAAGTTTTATTGTAACAATCCAACTTGGTTTTATGGGCATCCAACCAATCCATTCCAATCAACAGGTCATAAGATCCTAAAGAAAGTATGTTTAGGTTCGCTTGGGTGGGAAATCCACTCATAATGAATTGGCATGCTAGTATGACCTCTTTTACTTTTCTTTTAGTTCTAGTGGCTAGTTGTACCAACCATTATTTAACATGTTTAACTTTTTGCAATTTACACTTCTCAACAGTTTGAGGGGAAACATAACTCAAATTAGAACCAAGGTCAATTAAAATGGAAACTAGATGGTTGGCAATCATACCTTCTATCTCCACTACTGAAGCTCGTTGGTTGACTTGTTTATTATCCAAGGCTGCATAAATATATGGCATGATTCTAGCCACATCATTGACTGTGGTAGCCTCTTGGATGTTGTAGACCCTCCTATTGTTCTCTTTCCTATATGGGCAGTCTCTCAACAGATGTTCTTCTCCACAACCACAAATTTTCAAGGGTTCTCTCTTTGTGTTATCAGTCTTACCTGGGGATTCTCCAAAGGATTTATTTCCACTCTAAGAGGGGACATTTTGATGGTATACACTTTTAGTAGGAAGGATCATCTTAGAAACTTTCCCATAGCTCTTGAATCTTGAGGGTTTAAACCCTTTTTTCTTGAATCTTGAACTACTCTTCTTCTTCTATTCCTCATTAGCAAAACCTTTCCTTCCAGATAGTGTCTTTTTAGGTCTTTGTCTCATCAAATTCAATCCCGTCTCAGAAGGATTGAGGTATCCCACTAATAAATCGTTTCATTTTTACCTTTTCATCCTTTATGTAGGGTACAAATCTTATCTGCTCAAGGCATTTATTGATATATTCATCTATGGTGAGTTGTCCCAACTTGAGTTCATAGAACTCCTTGGCCTTCCCATCAAAGTACTTCTCTAAAATATACTTCTTTTTGAAGTATTTCTCAAATTGTTTCCATGAAAAATCCTTCTCATGCATTCCTTTCACATTCCTAAGGTCCTCCCACCAAATGGAGGCCTTTCCATTTAGGTTAAAAATGGATATTCGAACCTTCAAATTTTCAGAGTAGTCATGGACTCTGAAGTACTTCTTCAAGCCAAGAAGCCAAACTTCTGCTTCTTCCCCCTTCTTCATTTCTCCATTGAAGGTGGGTGGTTTGGCCTTTTTTAAATATTCAAGGTCATGACTCTTGGAATGTTTTCTCTTCTTTCTTTTCCTCTGGGAATGCAAACTGGTTTTTCTACTAGAGGATTCCTTGGATTTGTCAATTTCCTCACCGGAGGATTCTTATGATGAGTGTCTCTTGGCTCCATGTTGGGACTTCTTTGAGGTGTTCCTCCTTGTGTGGCCACTTTCATGTCCATTCTTTCATATCTCAGGTGGACTCTGGATTTTCTTCGTATGATGTTTGTCCACATGACTAGTTGTTGGTCCATGTTGCAGCTACCTTTGTATCTCTGATAATCTTTGTAGAAGGACTGCATTAATTTCAATTTTATTTTCCTTCTCTTTTATCAACCTTTCATTGTCATCCTTACAGATCTGTAATTATTCCATTAGGCTTCTTATAGTTTCAGCCAGATCTGGACGGGTTTCCACCGCTCTCCTCTCATCAGATTCTTTCTCTCTATTGTGGGAGATTTCCTCCAATTCATGGTGTGTCACCATCCTTTATGTTGTAGTTTTTCTACAGTCTACTGACTACTTGAGTGTTGATAAAGCATTTTCTGTTAGTTAATGGTATATCAGTTCATGAACAACACACAGTTCATATTTTCCAAACACACATAACAGTAGAAAATTTCATTCCTTTCTTCAATAGAGGTTTAACTAAGCCTTTTAGGAAAGGGGTAAGATAGGGTGTCACCCCTAAAAGTTAATTAAATAATATTCTCCTTAAATAATATTTTTAAGTAACTCATTCATGAGCCCAAGTAGGCCAAGTGTTGTAACCACGCTCTGATACCAATTTGTAACGCACCTGACCCCTAAGTACCCTTTCTAGGGTTGGGGCATCAAAATTTTTATTACTCAAATCATCTTGAATCATCTCTCTAAGATGATTCATCATGTTCTACTCGCCTTTATCTTTCTAATGAATGTTAGCGGGCTCTAATCTGACCTTTTATTTATAAGTTATGGCTTCCCGAAGTCCTTCGGGCATTCGTTGGTTAAGGGCCACGTGGTGCCCACATGAATCCATCTCGTTCGTACCATTCCAGGTTCCTACCTCCCACAGGAATGGTCCATACACCATCTAAACCAATGGTGAGACTTAATCCTCATCTAACACACAAGACATTCGTCGCTTCGGCACTGAATGTCCCTTTTCTTTTCTGCATACATGTCCTCTAGAGCCTTGAATTCCCAAAGGATCCTGAAATATTGTCTCATGGATCTGGCCTTTGGGCCTTTCGACACACCCTTGACACTGTATTCCTGACCTCCGGAGTCCCGAAGTCCTGGACTTCTAAAGAGTACACTCTCGCACGGGGTAACGTACTAGATGCGACGATGAATACAGGTGGGTCTTGAATACTCCTCCTTCTACATGGACCAAACATGTAATTTCCATATATGACATGTGACAAGGCAGTGAGGACAAGTAGTCCCTACAGTGGGTGACATGTGTCACGTATTAATGGACACATAGGGTTGATGAAACGCCCAGATCTAGGTGACACGTGGCACGTCAAATGTGGGTCCATGTCACCCTGGGTGATGTCTGCATACCATGTCACCCCAGACTAGTCTTCTTCCAAGTCCTTCGATCATACGATCACGGTGTTTCCACATAACCCATGGATCTATGACCTCCATTACTTCATAACTTTGGCCTTCGGGGGTTTCAGATTTATGGTCGCTCCAGTCTCTCGAAGTAGGACTTCACCGAAGTACCATATGTAGGTCCCTCCTATGGATGATCGGACAGTTAAGAGGGGTTCTTAATGAACTCCCCATTCCCATGGTTCTCCTCACTTCGTCGATCCGTCCTTCGGGGAGTTTGATTCTATAGCATCTATGTTCTCCCGAAATGGGTTAGCCGAAGTTGCCTCAACGTAGATCTAACGGCTAAGGGGACTCCTGAATACTATCGAATCGGTGGTTTGCGTTACTTCGTGATAACTAAATGGATCAAGGTTTAATGGTGGGGAAAGTCTATTTGTCCCAGATAAGGAAACTGACAAGCGTCAGTCAACCTTGTGGGTATCCACAACCATCAGTTTCCTTCGACCAATTTATAAATGGTAGGGTCGAAACACTCTGGAGCTCTGAACTCCCAGATTTCCAAAGCTAGAAGGATTAACTCCTTTTGGGCCCAGGGTAGGATTCCCAAACCTTGGTCACATGGGTCCTTTGGAAACTCTTCTGGGATACGCGCTAATTCCTTTAGCCGTAAATGGGTTAAGGACATGGGCATGAGCCCTCTGTCATACGGTGAAGAGCCTAAAGGAGGCTCCCTCCTTCCATAGGGTTTGAACTTGAAATTCCCGCGAGGGTAGATTAAAGAGGTCGACAAGACTTAAACATTCCAATAAATCCTACCTCAACCCTCTTGTGGGCTTACGTACCACTACTCTTTAACTGCTAAATGGAGGAAAATAGATGACCATTCAAAAGAATGAGTTCACAGGGAGATAATACATACATCTAACTTATTCATTCAATACATAAATCATTCATAGAAAGATAAATATATGTATTCAACCATCATTTCCATTTCAATACATAGACTATGAAGATACTTATCAAAAACCAGAAACCGTGAAGTGACTGCTGAAAGGGGTGCATGTTTACACCAAACCATAGGCACAACCACTCCTGACGAATTTACCGCTAGCCACCCCCAAGCTAGACCATGATGCTCTGAGAGAGACTCTTTCTTCTTACTCAGCAACAGTCAAGGAAGGAGGTCACTCCTCCTCCCACAGGGTCTTGGAAACCGGTTTTCTCTATACCAAGCAAGGAGGTTTGCACGAGTACTTCCAGAGTCACTCGTCAGCCTCGTTTATCAGCTTGTAATGAAAACCATGAAAACCACTTCTTGTGCCCCAAACGAGCTTATTTCTCAGTTCTTCCTCGATCCAGAGAGTTGTAACCGCTCCTTTTCTCTTCTCGAGTTTTCTCTTTTTTTTACTATGCTCTCTTCGCAAATCTTATTTTCTTCTCTCTCTTGCCTCTGCCCACAAATTGCCTCTTTCTTGCCTTCCTCGGCAAGGTTGTGTGGGTATGAATCCCCAGCTCGTGGTCAGTTCTAGAAGTCTTGCAGATGGGTACTCTTCCCCATCTCCTCATTAACTCTTTAGGATGACTCTTCCAGTTACCACTCTGACTGGTAATTCATTTCTGGGTCAGAGAACTATTATGGGTTTGAGCCATTAATTCCAGTAAGTTATTGGTTTGGTGGGGGCGGGGTGGTCATCTCAACCATTTATGTTTCCCCTCATAATCTCTCTCATAGCATCCATGGTCTATCTTGGAAAACCCGCCTTTCAGCAGTTATGCAACACTTATCCATTTTCTATTAATAATAGAAAATACATACATTGACCTTTTATACAAAGGTTCATCAAATCAAGCATTCACACATATCTAGTCTGCCATAGTCTCTTGGCCAATTATAGTTATATTTACAAAATGGGAGAAACATGGGTATACAACTAAGAACTTGGATTTGGAAAGAAGTTCTTCAAACATGAGCGAGGTGATCACAAGGACTCCCATCCAAATGCTCTCCAACATAAAGATGACCACAACAACAAGATTCACAAGTGCAACAACAATAGTCCAATACTACCACCTAAGCACAACATGATCATAGTTTCTATATTCAAAAAAAATTAAAACTAGTTATTCACCCTTCACTTGAAAACCATAAAATTTCCAAAATTCAAGATAAAAAGTCAAATTTGTAATATGGTTAACAATGGTTAGTTAATGCTCTATTTTTACCTTGAAAATATAACAAAATCACATATATCTAAAATAATAAGAATAATACTATATAAAGTGCATAGTAAAGAGGAAGACTGAGACATGAGCACGATTATAATTGATAAAGTGAATATGAGGATATATATCTAAAATAATAAGAATAATACCATATAAAGTGCATAGTAAGGAGGAAGAGTGAGACATGAGCAAGATCATAATTGATGGAGTGAATATGAGGATACATGATCTAACATTAGATCCAATGTTGTATTATGAGAGGAGCACATGACCAACCTCTTATGGGATTGGAATCCATTACAAATCTAAAGTGAAATATGATCAAATCTAAAGTGAAATATGATGAGAGATATCTAAAAAAAAATCTTGACGATAAAAGAATGCTTAAAAATATTCTCTATGTGAAAAAAGAAATTTTATGACATATTGAAAAGCATTAAATGTGAATGTTGAAAAATATTAAATGTCTAAATAACATTGATTATTTTTATATATAAAAGAAATAAATAAATGTCATAAAGTTATAATATAAAATGTGTAGAAAAATTAAAATATATAAACTTATATAAGTTTTAAGAAAGAAATTAGATTTGTTTTTTTATGTCAAATGTTTTAATTGATAAATATTAATATTGTTAAAAATTAATTTTATCTTTTCCAAATTTTAAATTATTTATAAATGTTTGTAAATTATTAAATTATTTATAAATGTTTGTAAATTATTGATATTTTTTAATTTTTATTTAAAAATTATTTTATATTTATTAGACCTCCATTTTTTTTTAATGTTTTGAATGATCTATGAATATTTTTTATGATAATTCTAATAAAGTGGATATTTTTCATTTGGTTTTCTTTCAAAAAAAAAAAAATAATAATAATAATAATAATAATAATAATAACGAATATCTTCCATAAGTTATTAAGTAAATCAAGACAATAAATTTCACATCGTGACTTTATCATTATAAACTAATTATTATCTTCTTCATTATATGATAATTAAAATTTCTTTATTCTCCTTTTCTTAATATTATGTTTTTTTTTTTCTCATTATTATATTTCACTTTTAAAAACTAATTATTCTCTTATTATTTTAGTTTATCATTTGATTAAAATATATCATTTCATTACTTATTACCTTCCTTTAATATTATTTAATTAAAATATATTATTATTTCCTTATTTAGTAAGCTTTGGTATTGGAACTATTTGGATGGTTCTTTTGATTGTAGACCTAACTTCATTCCATTACATGACTTCCTACTACATATATTCATGCCGTTTTTTCCAATATATACATTCATGTGGTTTGTATCATAATAATGGTTATGATAAATTATTTATTGATTTAACTTTATATAAGTATTTATGATTTTTTTTATTTGAAAGTGTGATTCATAAGATTTCTTTTATTTGTAAATTTTATAATTTAATATTGAAAAATTATAACTTCTATTTTATTTAAATAAAAATAATATTTTATATAAAAAAATTAATAATAAATATAATATTCAGTAAATAATAATTATTAATAAATTATATTATATAATAATAATAATCTATTTTTAAGGTCACGGCCAAGTCAGCGCACCAAATTGGTGTATGAGTCCCCCTTGTTTGTGGGACAAGGGACCCCCCTATGTCCGACGATTTGACTGGTAAAGTCTATGAAGGTATGTGAGCACCTGAATAGGCCCAATGGTTAAGAACATGTGTTATCTTTGGGGAGGTCACAAGTTCAAAACCGGCGAGGGGTAAGGATGCTCATATTGGCTCGTTGTGACAAGGCTGGAAGGGTAGACGACCCTTGGGATAGAGGTTCACTTCGATAGGACTCGGGATGTCTCGGCCCCTGTTGAGTCACAAGTTATTGGTATATCTGGCTTGCGGGCTGTTGGATATACTCTTGAGAGGTTGTTGTTCCCATGGTTAAAAAAAAAAAAGTCTATGAAGGTATAAATACCATTACAGAAGTTGGTAGCTCTGTAACTTCTTGTAACCATATTGTGTAACTATACATGTTCATATTAATAGAATACACATCAATAGTGTAGTGTGTTGCATCAATTTTGTCTCTTAATATTTTCATGGTATCAGAGCATATCTGGGGGCCTCACTCCATTACTAGAGGGCCCATATCTGGGCTCACTCCATTACTAAAAGGCCCAGGATCCAGGGTATGCAAAAGTTGAGGTTACCGTGAAAGCAATGCTCCTCATTTTGAGATCAAAGATCAGTCAATACTGCAGTAGAGCCAAGTCGTCCGAGTGTATGGAAGCAAGGAACCTCGCGTGCAAGAATCAAGGGAGGTTCTGTTGGATGCCTCTGGAGACCAAGTTTAGAGAAAGAGAAGTGAATATAGGCAGTCCTCACGAATCCAATTGCGGTGGAGAAGCTCAACCACCAACAAGTATAAAAAGAAGTAATTTATTATAAATTTATTATAAATTTTAAAATGCTATGTAAATCCACGACAGGGATTTTCAACATACATGAGAAGAATTTTATTATAATTTTTAAAATTATGTGTAAATCCAAAGAGGACGTGAGTTTTATTTTAAGTTTCGACCATCATAAAGAAATAAAAAAATATTTAGTGTTTTTAGAATTATAAAAGATGAGTGTTTTAGTTTAATGTTTTAGAACAAGCCATATAAAAAGAAAGGCTAGAAAGGATTTTCCATTAGAAAGGATTTGTCATTAAGCAAGATCATCGTTGGTCTTCAAAAATAAAGAAGATCGGTCTTCAAAAAGAAAGAATACCAATAAAGCAAGAAAGAAGAAACAAGACAAATAAAGCAAGAAAGAAGATCGATAAGGCACTGAGAATGGAATGGACTATTTCATGTGATATCTAATCGAATGGACAGATATGGAGTGCCACATGTAAATGTTATGGTTGCAGTGGATTTGGATGAAATTCTCAAAATGATTGGGAATAGTTTCTTTTTTGAAAGCATGCTTAGTATGTTGAGTTGTTGTTTGTGTAAGTTGTTAAAGTTGATGAAAATAACTTTAATGCTTTGGTGATATGAGAACATATTTGTGTCTTGGAAGAATGTATTGAATCTTATTGAGTCTAGCTAACTCAATATTGATATAGTTATTTTGTTAGAATTCACGACTCTAACAAAAGACAGAAGATTATGGAAATTCAAGACGAAGGTAAATTCAAGAGAAAAATGGAGAAACAAATGTGAAGCATGGTGATGATATTTATTTTGGCATTTATAAAGAGAATTGAAAAGTGATAAGAAGTTCGGTGAATTGAAGAAGCATATTCCAGATAGGCCAACAAGATAGATAGATGAAAAAGAATCGTCATGAATCCAGGCCAACAAAGTAGATAGATGAAGAAGAGTCGTCACGAATCCAGGCCAACAAAGTAGTCGTCATGAAGTGAAAATAAAAAATCAATGATCGAGGCTTCTAGGGAGAAGAAGCCACAACATAAGAGGGACAACGTTTCTGCATTATTGAGCAGTAAAACCTACATGCAAAAAAAACTCACCCCAAGAAAGAAAGGAAACTAAAAAGCCATGAAGAAAGATGAGAAGAGACATTAAGAAAGAGTGGAGAAGAGAATGCAACAAAATAAAAAATGTTTTGTTAATTTTTTTGTTTTTTCTTTCACCAACAAATATAAGAAGAACTAAATTGTTGTAAATTTTAGGGGTGCATGTTCGGTTGTACCCGACACCCTAGTAGACACTTTGGTTTAAGTGTTTTGGTCCCATTTGTAAGAATTTGTGAGGAAAGATTTGTTCCCCATGTTCAATAATCCCTAAATTAGGCCTACATAGGTCAGTATCTGATCATGTAGCGTGTATCCTTGCTTTTGAGCAGCATGAAGCACTGGCCATGATACATCACAACTATCCCTCATTTAGAGCAGCTTGAGGCACTGACCAGTGGAGGAATGTGGTATTAAGTCGACTTTGGTAGATACAAGGGTGTCTACTCATATGCTAACTTGATGATTGTATCGAAGAATTTGAATCTTCGATTAACATGGGAAAGAATGTGGGACGAAGTTATGTTTAATGGGGAGTCTAATGCATTGGTAGTTGGTGATAGTGAAAGCTTTTCCCAGATGTAATTAAGGGGGAGTGTTAAGGAAAATACCTAATTACATCCTTAAATAGTTAATTAATTAGTTTACCATTACAAGAGTTGGTAGTTCTGTAACTTCTTGTAACCATATTGTGTAACTATACATGTTCATATTAATAAAATACACATCAATAGTGTAGTGTGTTGAATCAATTTTGTCTCTATTTAATCTTTAACTGTTCTACATTTTGGCTTTTTTAGCAGAAACCTAGTGACATAAATCTGCAGATCCAACAATTTCCCATGGGATTTCCAACGTAATTAAACAGAAAATATCCCCCCCCCAAAAAAAACAAAAAACAAAACTTAAAACCATTAGACTAAGGCTTTAAGAAACACTGCCTCATTTGACTTCTCTTATGTTTTCTTTGGAACTGGGTAGATTTTATAGGTTTTTCATTGTTTTCATCTTAAAGGAATAGATTCACCAGTCCATGACAATTTCCACTCATTGCAAAAGAGGAATCTGACATAAAAAAAAATTGACAGAAATCTATACAAGTATGTATGTATTAATCAATATAAATGTGTTGTATTTTCTAAATGAAATAAAGCTATCATTTGAGTATAGTGATAAACCCCTCTATAACACTACCAAAATAGAATCAATATACAGTTGCTTAGCAATATATTCAAAAGCATCCAAGCTCACCAACCTGCACGCTGAAGGAATTATTGTCCCCTGTTATAGCAAGATTTTTCTCACCATTGCTATCTTGCACATAGGGCCTTTTTCCATTTCCCTTTGCAGACTTATCATCCCCTTTTGATGAATCCAGAGCTAAAAATATACAATTTTCCACGTATACGCTCCATATCTTCTATGCAAGATGTGTATACGCTTTTTGATCCACTATAGCCTGTGTACATCAGGATTTGTGCCAGAAAATACAAAATGAGGTCGGTTTTCCATGTCACGACAGGAGATCTCTGATCCTTGGCCTTCCATATACTAGAAACGTTCTGACTTGACCCTTCAGTTGCATCCTGAAGGCTATAAGAGCACAATTTCAACCTATGGAAAAAAAGGATAAAGCATTCAACTTTGAGAGCAAAGTTACTCTGGAGAAATTACTTCATATTGAGTCTGCATCCCTCTGTCCCTCAAGTCTGAACACAGTGTTCAGCCCCCAAGCTCTTTCCCTATTGTTGAGAGGACCTCATTTCCTTTTTCCTACGAGATTTTTTTTGGTGGAGGATTGAAGTGGTGGATACCCATTTGGAAGGAACTTCGTTTCTTGGTTTTGAACCGTGCCGACACAGAAGTCTGTATCGTTGTCACTTCTGCTGATCAATTATTAACATAAATACTCATTTCCCGTCCTATTGATATCTTGCAAATATATGATTATTATCCATGGGCATGTTTTTAATGTTTATTAATGGATTATGTTGTCTTGTGTGCTAACCCCTTTTATATTATCACTATATACTTTCTCTGCTTGTTTGTCGAGAACTTCTTGCAGGTATAAATATTTGGGTCAAAGTTCTCAATGGTTGAACATCATCAAACGTTGGATCGAGGTAGGCCTCTTTCTTATATTGCACATTAGTTTGTATAGCATATGTTTGAATTGAGTTGATTTCTGCAGTCATACCTGTCTATTGTGGTTTACCCTTGGCCATAGAGAGTTTTTCCCTTGTAACAAAAATGGCGAATCCATTGGGGAGAGATCTTCCTTCTAAGGGTTGAAGTACTTTTTCTTCTTACACTGCTCTTTTTCCTTTGTGTTTCTTGTCGTATCACTACTTGACATGTCCTGTTCACTATGGGTCTGAGTTTTTATCCTTTTTCCCTTGCCTGGCCTTGTTTTAAAGCATATACACCCTTTTTTCCTTGACAATCGCATATACATGCGCGTTGTCTCACTGCAAGAAGCGTATATACGCTTTGTTCTCTTGAACAGTCACGTATACCACTTCCCCTTGCTTGTTTGTTTGGTTTAGTGATTGTTGGGTGGGATTTGAAGATTGTTGAGCCTTCTTAGGTCTCTATAGTGTCTGTTGAGATTATCTCGGATGACAGGAAACCTATTTGGAGTTGAATGTTTAGGCGGAGTCTTTCTCTTTGTTTTCCATTTTTAATTTGTCCTTGTTCTCTGGGTTGTTTGCATGCCTGCTTGGTATTCTGCTTGAGTTATTGCTTTTATACATAGTAGAATTTATATATCAGGTTGCTCATCAGTCCATGCATTTTCTTTTTAGTATATTGAAAATACAAAAAAATAGGCATTTTGCATTGGTTGGCACTTTTGTCTTTGAATCTTTATCATTAGCTTAGCGCATTTAGTGAAAGATTTCATTTTACTTCTGAATGGCAGAGTTGAAATTGAAGACTGCACTTTTCTTATTAGCATATCATTCGTTGAAAAGTTAAAGATAGGCTTTGCATTATATCCATATTTATTTCTTGTAGAGTCATAACATCATGAGTTTCACTTCCATACCTTTTTGAGTAACCACGACCAATAAAATTTACGCTTTAAACTAAAATTGATTAGTCACGATTTTATTTTTAGGGTGCACAAACTAGCCTAGGATTTAGTGCCTTGGAAGAGGATCTTGTGAGTAAACTTCTCCAAGGAAATTAAATCAACATATGTGGCTCAGACAGGGATTTGAGAATTCCATTGTATAATTGGTAATATCAGGAGGCTTCGCTCACACCGGAGTTAAGCACGAGGTCGCACGAAGTTAGTTGAAGGGATAACCCCTGGATACTCACCTAGCGTCAGAGATATTTCTGTGGATTTATTCGTATTTGGGGATCTTGCCAGTTCCCATACCTCTGTGAGAGGCGGTACTTTCAAGGTTTTGGGCTTTGCTACCCTGCCCATACAGTAATTTGGACTTACAATTGTTCGCCTGTGCATCAGTTATACAGTGGTTGATTAGTTTCTTGACTTAGGTATCTCATAGGTTACTTGCAGGGGTTATTCTACATGTATCCTGAGTCAGATAGGGGTCGGACAACACACAACCTTTATGGAAGATTACCTCTCTGGGGGGATATGACCGACTGGTTTTTAAGCCTACGAGGGCCCTTATAACTGATTATGTTACCTCCAAACTTTAGCAAGGAGTCTCAAGTCCCTGTTGGACGAGGCATACCTTCTTTAGTGAGGGAGGCTACTCAACCACTTTAGCCCGTTTGCATGCATATTGGCCGTTTGAATTTTTGGTATGCTCTTTGACTACTAGTTGGCCTTAGGATATATTTTTATTCATTGGAGAGTCATAAGTCATTGTGGAGTTAGACTAGCTTCCTCGCAGGTCCCGGCGGTTGTTACAGTTACCACCAGTTTTTAAGTTCTTGCCTTCTAAAAGGTGTAGAGTTATCAAGAGTGGTACACACACATCCACTTTTCATACTTGTGGTTCCACAAGGATGAGTACCGAGTCCATTCTTCGGAACACTGGGAGTTCTTCGACTCCCAATCCCACTATAGTTAATGGAACCCCTTTGACACCTGTAGCCACTACAGTTGCAATGTCAGAGGCTTATACCGGTACTATGGCTCGACCTGTAGTTAATTATTCATCTCTTGTCTCAAACCCTTTTTAGGGTTTTGGCCACTCACTGAGTTACAATGTTCAGACCATCCCTATGGCTTCTAGTCCATTTTCTTATGGTATGACTAACTTCACTTCGCAGTTTTTGACTACCATCCCAACTGTTGGCCCTAACTCTAGATTTGGACTCGGGGGCACTACACCTCCTTACACTCCTTTCCCATTTGGTGGTTCTCATATTCCCCAAGCGAATCCTAATGTAGGAAGTGTCTCTATTATTAACCCCGGGTCTAATACTTCTATTGCTAGATGGAACAACCCAACTGGCGGACAAGCTCCACCCTATATCGCTATCCCCTCGGTGTCGATTCTGACCAATACTTTTGGCATGGCGAATCCACTTCAATCCTCCGGCTTCCCACCTAGAGGAGGTCAATCTTACACTTTGGGCACTCCCCAACATGGATCTAATCCAATTGGGGAAAATTTTAACAACCCTTAGCTTGGATCTATTCCAACTTGAGGCAATCTTCATAACCCTTATCAGAACATTCCTGCTAGAATGATGCCCAATCCATCTTTTATGAATCAGCCCGGAGGAGGGTATTTTAATTCAGGCCAAGGTTTTGGTCCTTACCAGAATCCTGGATGGAATGCAGTTCCTAACACATAATCTTTCGCAGGAGGATGGGGCCAGGTGTTACAACCCCGTATTCTAGACACGCTTAATCTGCCATATTTGTCTAAACTAATGAATGACCTGAGGAGTCATGATCCCACATGGCCCCTTGTCCCTACCAAACTTTCGTTAGACATTCCAAAGTTTGAAGGTAAGAATGGTGAGGACCCTGGTGATCACGTCACTACTTTTCACCTTTGGTGCTAATTGAATTCTCCGAATCATGATTCTATTAGATTATGATTGTTTAAGCACACTCTCATTGGAGTCGCATTGCAATGGTACATTGAGCTACCTACGGGGACATATGGGGATTTTCATCAATTGGTGCTAGCCTTTCTCAACCACTTTCAACTGCCATTCGTTATGATGTTGGCCTTGAACTTTTGTCAACTTTATGCCAGGGTACCAACACTCACATATCGAACCATATCTAGGAATGGCGTAGGTGAAGGCGGTTGGTTAAGACTCCTATACCCCCGACCTTTCTTCTAGAATGGTTCCTAAATTCTTTGCACACTCCTATTTCAAAGGACGTTGCTACTTCTGGGGTCTTCCGCGAGGAAGAAGCTATCTTTAGAGCCCAACAACTTGATTTGATATATGCTCGGTCTGGGATGTTATACCACCTTCTTCTAGCTGCACCGCGGCCAAATCACGATCCTAGACAGAATCCCGGACCTCATGCCGATGGCATTGTAGCATCCGCCAATGTAAAATCCATAGACTCGGCAATGAAGTCTATTGGAGGACCACCTTCGTCTGGATCCTCTAAACCCACCCAATCGGCTGATGTACATTCTGTGAAGTTGTCAAAGAACCCAAATGGTGACCAGCAACCAGATGGGAATAAAAGGAAAGGTCAAAATAATTGTAAGGGTGGGAAGAATAATAATAAACCCAAGGACAAAGATAATAATGGGAAGCAGAATGACAATGTTGGAGAGGGAAAGAAAGAGAAAAGTAAGTAAGGTAAAGTTTCCTTGTAAACTATGTATCGATGACCACCTTACACACTTATGCCCCAAACTTGCGGAGGTTGCGAGGCTTTTAAATATACCTCTCGCTGTGCTGACGAATCCATTCCCACACAACCAACACTTAGCCTCAAGTTCTTATAACGCCGGAAATGCGCTTGGTGGAAATCAAAACCAACCACAGCAAGATGGCAACCGTGTTTGTATCAACATGGTCGATGCAAAAATTGATATAGCCACCCGCTCTTGAGATTATAGCTCTTCAAAATCTAGTACCAACCTAGAAGCTCCTCCTCCCCCCTGGAGACAAACTTACAGATTGAGAAACCAGAGCCACCGCCTCATATTTTGAAAGGAGTACTCACGTGCTCTACCCATAACCCTAACGCTAGAGCCTCCCAGAACTACTCTATTGTTGAGGACCTAGGGAAAACCCCTTGTGCGATGTCGGCTTTGGGGGTACTCCAAACGTGTCCATCATAGAGGAATGCCTTACTCTCTACCTTAGGAGCTCTAGAACCTAGTGGATCGAAAGTTATCAAGTTTGATGTCACAGATGTGAAGCCTTTCTTACCCTACCATGTGTCTTCCAAATCCACGTGGAGTATTCCAAGTATACTATCAAACGAGCGGTCGTTGATGAAGGTGTTGCCACTTGTGTGATGTCCCTATTCTATTGGAAAGATATTGGTTCTCCAACCCTTTCTAAGTCGTCGAACATGTTGACCGCATTTGACGGTCATTCCTTCCGCCCCCATGGTATTTTTCCCACCTTTTCGGTCCAGTTAGGTGGGAAGACAGTAGAGGTGGAAGTAGAGGTAGTTGATGCACCTCTCGATTATAACTTGTTACTAGGTCACAATTGGACCTATGCTATGGTCGTTTTCGTATCGTCCATTTTCCGCACACTTTGTTTTCCTCATAAGGGGGAGATCATGACGGTCGACCAATTATCCTTTGCGTACTCTAGTCCGAATGAATCTGTTGGGCCGTCGATCCCAGTGATCGACAATTCTCAGCCGACAACTGAGAATATCGGTGTCAGAATGTATTCTTCCCTCATGGGTACTTTCGACTTCTCGGCACCAATTCACCACATTTACGTCATGTCTAGTAGGCATGCTTCAGTAGGGAGGTCCATTCCTTTCCGCATTTCCTATCTTAGTGATCCATGGACCCTACCTTTTCCGACTTTGTCGAGTGAAGGTTAGTCGCATGCTGGCATGTCTATGCCACTATCGACAATGGAGATTGTGTATTAATCCATTCTTAACTCCTTCGTCGATCCCGATCCTGTTACCTCGTAGAAGGACGAGGAAGATCCCATTCTTAGGCCTGTATGGGCCACCTCATTATCTTGTTCACATGATTTCTTAGATGAGACTTTTCCTTCGGATGAATCCATCCTCGAATCCATGAATGTTTCCGAGAGACCTTGGGATGATATGCATCATCTATCTTATTTTCTCCCAAGTCTTGAAAGAATTGAGCAACATTATTTTCGGTCTACCTTGAGTGAGATAGTCGGTCACGCCATAGTTCCACTTGATATGCAAGGCATTTATGCTGAAGGAAATATGGTGATTATTTCTCCTACCATCTCGATCGATATCTCTCGTACCCCTGGCAAGATTGAGAACGTAAATGTAGGTGTGGATTGTTTGCCAGGAGAGATTTTGATCTACACCAACCTCTTCAAATAATTTCGAGATGTATTCGCTTGGTCATATGAAGAGATGCCAGGGATCAACCCTCATATTGTCGAACATCAGATTAGGACTTATCTAGATGCTAAACTTGTTTGAAAACATCTTAGAGATATTAATCCTAGGAAGGCCCCCGCTATTAAGGCAGAGGTGGGGAAGCTACTTAATGATGGATTCATCTACCCGATTCCCTTAACCGAATGGGTATCCAACCCTGTTCCTATGAATAAAAATAAAGGAACCATCTATGTGTGTATGGACTTTCGTGACCTGAACAAGGCTTGTCCTAAAGATAACTTCCCCATGCCTTTCATTGATCAGATTCTCGATGAGTGTGCAGGAAGAGAAATATTTTCCTTTATGGACGGATTTTTAGGATATAACCAAATCTAGATCAAACATGAGGACCAGAACAAGATGACATTTATATGTCCTTGGGGTACTTTTGTATACCGGAAAATGCCTTTCAGCCTAAAAAATGCCAGAGAGACCTTCCAACGCGCCATGACTTTCGCTTTTCACGATCTCAAGCACATAGTCGAAGCTTACCTAGATGATATTGCTTCTCACTCTCAAAAGAGAGTGGATCATGTTACACACCTTCGGTTGGTTTTTGAAAGATGTTGTTACTATAGAATCTGGTTAAACCCTCACAAATGAATCTTTTGCGTTAAGTCTGGCTGTCTCTTAGGATTTTTAGTTTCTGAGATTGGGATCATGGTAGATCCTCTTAAGGTTGAGGCAACACTTCAATTGCCTCCCCCGCACACGATTAGACAACTTTAAGGTTTACAGGGGAAATCTAACTTTCTACGTTGGTTTATAGTGAATTATGCCAATATCACTAAGGGTTTCATGTGCCTATTGAAGAAAGACACTCCTTTTATCTGGGATGAGCGAGCCCAGGAGTCTTTCGACACTTTAAAGAAAGCCTTAGTATCGGCCCCTCTGCTGAAATCTCTTGATTACAGTAGAGATTACTTGTTGTATATCGTCGCGTCTGAAGAAATGATTGGTATGGTTCTAGTTCAGGAGGATGATGAAATCCATGAGCACGTCATCTACTATCTCAGTCAAAATTTAGTCGGTCCTGAGCTTAACTAATCTCACGTTGAAAAGCTAGCTTTGGCTATAGTTCATGCAGTCCAACGTTTACGACACTATATATTGCTTTGCAAGACTACTGTGGTTGTCGATGTCAATCCGTTTCAATATGTCCTCACTAGGCGTATCATAGGCAGGAAATAT
Source organism: Picea engelmannii (assembly GCA_009831015.1). NCBI lineage: Eukaryota > Viridiplantae > Streptophyta > Pinopsida > Pinales > Pinaceae > Picea > Picea engelmannii. The sequence continues at coordinate 127,367 of ML785192.1, read as the reverse complement.
AATAAATGGATTTTCATCTTACAAGAATTTGATCTCGACTTTGCTTCGGCCAAGTCCAAGAAATCACTAATTTTCACAGAGTTAATATCTGATTTCTCATGATTAGATGAGGATGTTATCCATGTCGATTCATTTGCAGACAAACACATTTTCCTTGTCTCGTCATCCAACCCCTGGTATGGAAACATTGTTTTATATCTTCAAACCTTGAAGTTCTCTCAACATCTCTCGCGAGATAATCGACAATGTATTAGATACCAAGCCAAAAAGTATACCATCGTCAGCGACACTTTATATCACCAAGGAATATATAGTATCTTACGTCATTGCTTAACTCACGAAGAAGTCGAGTTAGTCCTAAATGATTGCCACAAAGGGGATTTTTGTGGTCACCTATCCAGGCTTGTGACAACCCAAAAAATCCTACGAGCCGGTTATTTTTGGCCCACTATCTTTAAATATTGCATTTAAGTGGTTAATAAGTGTCACCCCTTCTAGGTGTTCACTCATAAAATGCGCTTGCACCCAACCCCTATTCACCCAGTCATTACCGTCAATCCCTTCACCAAGTGGGGGGTAGATTTCGTCCATTGAAACCCAACTTCGGTTGGGGGGCATCAACACATTATCGTGGTTGTCTACTACTTTACCAAGTGGGCCGAAGCCATGCCTACCGTAAAATCCAATGGGAATACTGCAGCCTTCTTCGTGTTCAACTAAATTATCACCCGGTTCGGTATCCTAAGTGAGATTGTCACTGATCATGGCAGTCACTTTAAAAATGAAATGATGGTAGAACTAGAATCCAAGCTGAGGTTTAGATAGGGTCGCTCATATCCTTATTACCCCCAAGAAAATGGGCAAGTAGAGGTCATCAACAAGTCTCTCAAGACCATTTTGCAAAAAATTGTCAGTCGGAGTAATTTCGATTGGCACATAATGCTATATCCCGCGCTTTGGACATACTGAACCTCGATCAAGACTGCCACCGATTTTTCCCCTTTTCAGTTAGTGCACAGTGTGGATTCGATACTTCCCATTGAATGAGAAATCCCTTCTCTCAAGTTGGCAGTCGAAATCCTACCTGACACTTCAAATTTAGAGCAACGCCTTATACACCTAGAGAGTCTTGACGAGCAGCGTCGGGATGCCTTTACGACTATCGAGGCAAATAAGAAACATGTCAAGGTTAAGTACGACAAGTCTGGTTGTCCTTGGTTGTATGATGAGGGTGACTTGGTCCTCTTATATGACCAAGCCAAAGAACCGTTAGGGGAAGACAAGTTTAAACCCATGTGGCATGGTCCTTATATTGTGCGACGTGTTCTAGAAAAAGGAGCTTACAAGTTGGAAGACTATGAAGGGAATAAACTGGTCGAGCCCAGAAATGGGCTCTACTTGAAAAGGTATTACGCTTGATCCCTAGGCTTGGCTGAAACCCTTTGTATACTAATGTAAATTTAGTGTATATACATCTTTTTCCCCTTTTATTTTTTTCTTTGGCTTGCTTATCGAGTTTTCCCTTTTGGTTGGAAGATGTCAATGGAGTCTTCGATGTACCTAGGATTCGCAGATGGAGCCAGTCATCATACACGAAACTTGGCTTCCACTGCTTGGGTGATTTACTTGCCCAAGGGTTTGCTGGTGTCTTCAGGTGGAGTATGCCTAAGGCCATCCATGAATAATGTGGCCGAATATAGCATCGTCATAGAAAATTTGCGCGATGCCATCTCAAATGGTATTCAATCTCTAGAGGTTTGCCTCGATTCTCAATTAGTAATATGTCATTTGAATGGTCGTTACCGGGTGCGTGATCCTACGTTACTCCGTCGATTCCTATGGGTACGTATTTTAGAACGACAATTTGATTTTATTACATATTTTCACATCCCTAGAAGTTCTGATCATGTATCCGATGCCTACGCTAATTATGTTTTAGATTGGCATTTGTCACATTTATAAAGTAAAGAAAACCATTAAATCAATTAACACATTGTAAGATATGAGTAAATTCGAAGATCCATCTTTATATATTTCAAAAAATATGGTGTTTATATTACAAAATTGGGGTGAAAACACTCAAAATACATATCCCATGACATCTATGCTTGTGGCGCCGGATATGTGTCATGATAGAAAACCATAGCATTTGTGAGACCCCGAAAGAGCCGTACCCATGCTCTAGGTACACCGACAACCTGCCGCTGCATGGCTTCAGGAAAATCCTCTACCTGAACCATCGGAATCCTCTGTGTCAAACGAGACAGGTTTCCCTGCATGTTCTGTAGAACTCTCTCTGCTTCTCCTTCTACCGCCTCATCTCCCTGGTTCCTCCGTCTATGTTGTAGGAGTCCCTCTGGCCATCGCGGACCCATGTCTGCAATCATACAAGTATCTAGTTAATATTTTAAACACCATCCAAAAATATTTTTGTTTCCTTAAACACAAAAATACAAAAAAAAAATGAAATATGTGAAAACTTTTACCTATGGTGTCGTTGGCAGATCCTGGTGGAAGCGACATATCTGGGTCCCCTCTGAAATTGATCCCCGCATAGGGATAGTCATCCAAAGCAATGATTTGTCTCTGCCACCAGAAGAAAACATCATCATTGTAGGGTGTCGCCACCCTACCTCCTCCCTGTTGTCTCATGACCTCGATCCACCGTGCCATGGCTAGATCATGTGGTCCTCTAGGAATGATCACCCCTCTGGGTCCCAAACCTGGAACCCACTCGAAAAATAAGCTGCAAAGGATAGAGGAAAACCCAAAGTTTCACTTACCCCCCTACTTGCACTCTGTCAACTGACCTTTCATATTGGTCAGCAATGAAGTACACCAATCATAGACAGTGGTTCTCGCACACTCCAATACGTTAAACATAAGTGGTCTCGATGCTTGATGCAACGAGGTCAAACCTTTAATCCTGGTAAGCATGAGCACAATGATCTTCAGGCTAAGGTTAATTATATCCCAGATGGGGACTTGAATTCCCACCATGGGAGTCCCTGCAACACAGTGGACTTCGATATACTCTTTGATCTTCATCCCTCTGCCCGCTCCACGTGACTTGAGGTTCACAACCTCTCCTCGACATGAAAGACCAGTTAAGAAGTAGATGTCTTCTTCTTCGATCCTTAATGGTTGTCCATCAAGGATAAATCTCTCACTATCGGGATCCCAATAGCCCACCAACATTTCCAACAACCTCACTTGGGCCCTCATTCCCTTGAGAGCCCCAAACTTGTATAAACCACATCTTTTTAGATCCACTTGAGCTACCGGATCCCGATCCACTGCTACATCTACCTCCTCATACTCATGTTCTCTCCATTCCAACACCATCCTACAAAAAAAAATCATTTTTCAGTTAGAAACCCCTCCTTTTTGCCTTTTGCATACATATACGCGACTTTATTTACTCACAGTCGCGGGTAGGGCTTGATATATGCCCCCTGTGGTTCACACAGGGGCGTATATCTATTCGTATATGCGACCTATTCATAGAAACATGTGTATACCGAAAACCCCAAATTGCGCCCTCAAAAACTAACAAAATAGAACCTAATTCAAAAATGTAAACCACTGAATTTGAAGAGGATGGGATGAAGAGTTACCTGATCCAGACGATTCGTGATTCTGTTGCCTATCTTTCCCGCAATCATCATTTGAATCTTGGAGGTATTTTAGTCCAAATTGCACTGTTTGGGTAAAAATAAAAATGATATAGTAATTTGTGATTTTATTACTATTTATAAGCTATTTTTACCCATTTGATATAGTTTCATGCTATTTTTTCACCTAATGGACTAATTCAAGAATGGTTCTAAGCTGGTTTTTGCAATTTTGACTCGGTTTTCTTGCAGATTTCAATGTCATAGTTGGTCGTTCATCTCCTCAGGTAGATATATTCATAACCTATCATATAAGATAGGTATCTACTCCATCGTGCATTTTTCATTATCCTTCAACTACCGTTTTTTACGCCTTAGGTATGAACCCATTTATTATGATGCATAACCCTCCATCTGTCATTAATAGCATCGTTAATAAATGGTAGAGACTTACCAAACATGGGTACCCTAGTTAGAACATATTTTTCATTTGGTGCCCATGCCGAGTTTCTCCTTAGGACTGGGAGTCCATTAGAATTCAATACATGACTGTATGATGAGCCTCACTTCTCATTCATGAACATGTGGCCTTATTACCCGCGGACTCCCAAGAATGAGTCTCAGTTAAGCTCTTTTCCGACTTGTCTAAAAACTAAAAATATCGCCGAGTGATTTGTCCCTTTCACGCTCATTAAAGTTAGATTTTAAAGGTCATGAGTCTTAGTTAAGCTCTTTTCTGACTCGCTACCAAAAATTGAAAAGATTTCCGAGTGAACTTGTCTTTTTCACACTCGTAAATTGGATTTGAAAAGACTTCTATTTGGCACAAGTTTACCCCTTTTTCACACCAAGTAGACTAAAATATATAAAAAATGACATTTTTTTCCGTTAAGTTGTGATTGCATCTCATGCCCTCGCTTGCATTATTGATCCTTTAGCCGGTTCTCGCTTTGCGTTATAAATCGCTGCCTAAGCAGTTTGCATCCTCAACCAAGCAGAGCCTTGTTTATATCCTTCATAATTTGACACCCTATACCCTAGAGGGAACATCACCCTGAGTGTCCATCTCCCGCATGCATTCCCTTGCATTAAGCATAGGTACGTTCCACTACTGGAACTAGTTTTTCTTACTTGCGACACTCGTTCCCTCCTCTGTATCATAACATTCATATGTTATGAAAAAAAAAAAAAACGGGCGGGAAGGGAGTACTATATTGTAATTGGCAGCAGTCGTGTCGCCTTTGAAAATACCACAAAGTTATTGATTCCTTGTGTCATCATAATTTTGGGTTTAGCATAGCCTTACGAAGCTGATCTTGCTACAGAGTTTTCTCTACCGACTGGTTACTCTTCCAGTCTCTATAGAGAACGTTATGGATGCCTCCTGCATATAATAGTCACATCGTTGGATCTATGCTGCCAGAGTCCACCATATATATCATGCTCTCGTTAAAATGAATTCCATCAACCTGTGTCGGCCACTCCTTAGAAATCTTGACTTCGCATGTTTTCCATACCCTCAGTTTTGTCTCAGAATCACATGATACTTTGGTCTTATCATGCACCCTGGCCCTACTTTCATCATTGGTAGGTTACCTTGAACCCAACAATCGACACTTCATCATTGGTCATTGAATGGGTGGTTTCCCTTGTGTTCGACAACAAGACATCTATTCACACTTTGGGATTCATGCAGTGTCTTAGATTCCATTATCCTTATTGGTGGTTTCCTCGACTTTGTCAGCAGTTTTTCATCATTGGTTGCTATTGAGAGGGTCTTTTTCATGTACCGCTTGCATTTGGCACATGCAAAATATGCACAGGGTCATTGGTTCATGAACATGTTCTTCGTCCGATCTCGACCAAATCATGAAGCTCCTTCTTTGTTCATCATGTTGACTGATGAGAGATTCCTCAATGCTCTCCTTTTAGCGGGTCTCTTTCCATCGACTTCAACTCATTTATTCTGGATATGGGACCTAGATTTTTATGAGTACCTTGAGGCTTGCAATCATTAGTGCCAGGCTCTCTCACCATTGATAGATGGGAATACATCAATGTCTCCTAATCAATGGATTTATCAAGTGTTCAACATCAACTCCTTTTTCACTCTTGTAGGAATGTACTCAGTGCCTTGATATCTACTTTCATTATTGGTAGTCTGTCTCGCATTTGTTAACGATATACCTCAATGATCGGTAATCAAATGATGTCTCATTGTGTTCGACCTCAACTCATTTATTCACATGATGTAGACTTGCACCCTTGGCGGATAGTGTAGAAGACTTGAAGACATCATTATGTGGCTGCATCTTTCCTGAGTTGTTGCTTCCCCTTCATTGGACCAATACCAATTTGACTTCAGTGATCATGGGAGATCAGATTGTACTCTGGGGTAGACAGATGTTAGGACCTCATATTGTACCTTTTTGCCCATACCTTTTGCCATTATTATACCCTGGATCACCTGTATTTAGACTTATACTATTATTCCATCTGATCATTCCAAGGTATACAACGTCCTTTCTCATCACTACACATTTAATCTGTTTTGCATGATATTTTACATTACTTTTGTGCTTAACCATTGATTAGAAGTGCATAAGTGTCCATAACTGCAGATTAGCATTTGAGGCCGGTGCTGAAACACAGAACTGTCCAAAGTCGCTGATTGAACGGATGCTGAAACACGGAGCTGCTACACAGGCCGAGGTCGCATATGCTGAAACACAGAGTGATACATAGTTCGAGGAGGCAGATGTTGAAACACGGAGCTGTCACTCAGTTCAGAAGTGCAGATGTTGAAACACAGAGGAGACCGCCACGATGTTGAAACTCAAACTGTTACAGTTAGCAGTCAAGGCCGACACAGTCAGAGCACAATTCACGTGGATGAAACAACTCGTGAATTGCGATGATGAAACAGCATCAGCAACGATGAGAAGGAGTTGTTACACCAGCCGTAACAGCAATATCTCGTGCAGCTCCTGTATTAGCATTCGGTTGCATGAGAATAGGACATCCTATGCTGATTTAGAAAGAAGATCCGATTTAGTGTAGGATTCAGATATGCTTTGTAATGATTGTATCGAAG
>ML785192.1:88219-107862 GCA_009831015.1 Picea engelmannii | reverse complement strand
GAGACTAGCAGAGAATTGGTTAAAGGTCCCTGCTCAGACAGAAAGGGGTCAGGACATCATATCCTCTGTAGAGTTCGTTTAATGCTGCTAGCCAGAGATTTGGTCAAGTGTCCCTGCTCAGATAGAAAGGGACTACAACACCTATCTTCTATAGATTTCCTTTACCTCTGCAAGTGTGCTAGCCAAAGATTTGGTTAAAGTGTCCCTGCTCAGATAGAAAGGGACTACAACACCCTGTCTTCTGTAGATTTCCTTTCCCTCTGTAGTGTGTTAGCCAGGGATTGGATTAAGGGTTCCTACTCAGAAAGGAAAGAACCAAAACATCCGGTTCACTGTAGACTTTTCTTGATGTTAGCCAGAAACTGGGTTAGACATCCCTGCTCAGAAAGAAAGGAATCATATTTCCCTGTTCTCTGTAGACCTCAACCTCACAAGTGTGATAAAACAGAAGTAAGGCCCAAGGCTCCTACTTAGACATAAAGGAACTAAGTGCTCTGGTTTCTGTTAGATAGAGTTAATTGTTTTCTGCATTATTGTTTTCATGAAAGAGTGTTAGTACTGAGTCTCTGTTGAGAGTAAGGGTCCTGTTCTCTGATTGTAGGATAGTTGTTCTTTCCCATTGCGATGTTATTTTAATGTAATCCAGGATTCTTTTATTGAACTTTAAAGGATTGCAATAGGGGGAGTGCTTTCCTATGATTTAATTCAGAGTTTCAGTTAATTCCAGCAAGTATAGATAGTATAAATTGCTTTACTACAACACTAAGTGCTTTTGGGATTGAGCATATACAGTGCGTGGCTATCTTTGAAACAAAAGACTTCCCTGGGTTGATAATTTATGTTTCACTTGGTTGTTTAAAAATCAATTAAGCAATTATAGTGACCAACAACAGATATCTTCAGATTGATTTTGAGACTGGTTTCACTGGGCCTTGTTCATGACTATGACAACTTTTGGCATGTAACCGCATTTGTATTTTCCTATTCATGGCCATGAACACTTGTTTGGTATATTTTCCACATGGATCTGCATTGTATTCTTGGTAGCCATGTATGCAAAGTCAGTACATATTGTAATGAGTAATTGAGTTCGTCCATCTAGTTCTCTACCACTCCACTTTTGGGTTATTTATAATGTATTTCGGTCATCGCAGATACTCCTCTGATCTCACACATTAGGGGGCATCTGTTATAGCAAGATTTGCCTCACCATTGCTATCTTTCACAGAGGGCCTTTTTCCATTTCCCTTTGCAGACTTATCATCCCCTTTTGATGATTCCAGAGCTAAAATATACATTTTTCCACATATATTCTCCCTATATGCTACGCAAGATGCATATACACTTGTTGATCCACTACAGCCCGCGTACATCAGGATTTGTGCCAGAAAATACAAAATGAGGTCGAGTTTCCATGTCACGACAAGAGATATCTGATCCTTGGCCTTCCATATACTGGAAACATTCTGACTCGACCCTTCAATTGCATCCTGAAGGCTATAAGAGCACAATTTTGACCTATGGAAAAGAAGGAGAAAGCATTCAACTTTGAGAGCAAAGTTACTCTAGAGAAATTACTTCATATTGAGTCTGCATCCCTCTATCCCTCAAGTTTGAACACAGTGTTTATCCCCCAAGGTCTTTCCCTATTGTTGAGAGGACCTCATTGCCTCTTTCCTATGAGCTTGCCTTTGGTGGAGGATTGAAGTTGTGGAGACCCAGTTGGAAGGAACTTGGTTTCTTGGCTTCAAACAGTTGTTCTCACAATATACGGTTCCTTGAAAATGTTCTCTTTAAATCGAAATCCAAATCTTTACGAATGTAAATCGTTGTAATCTTTACGCGACTTTATTTTTGTGTTGAGTGCATGGAAATCCAAATGTTAAAACCTCTTTCCCCCTCTGCAACGTAGCTTTGCACATGAATAACAGTTTATAAAAAAACAGAAAAATGTCTATCCCTATTTCATTCTGTCTTCTCTTTCTCAACTTTATGTTAATAGAAATGTCAAAAAAATCAGAGTTGGAAAGACGGGGAAGTGAGATAAATGTACATTAGTGTTAGTGTTAAAAATACATTGCTCGAAAGGTCGAGAGAGAATCTAAGTGTTATTTATTTACCCAAGGAGAGAAGAGAATATTTAATCAACGAAAATTTTCATTCGAACAATTCTTAGGGTTTAATGTTTATATCCCATAAGCTCCCCGATAGGTATTTGTAGGCAGTTGCATGTAAATATGTTTTATAAACGATATTCACTTTTATATATTGAATTAGTTACAGACATAAAATCTCACACTTAATCCAAACATGATCCAAATATAAAGATCTCCCCTTCCCACACTTAATCCAAACATAAAGATTTCCCAGTCCACTTCTATATACGTGGAATTATTCACAATAGACAATCTCACACTTTAATCCAGACATAAAGATCTCCTACCTAATCCAAACATAAATATCTCCAACTACATACATTCCCACATAAAATCTCAACATAAGCTATCCCATTGTTATAAAATCTGTAATGTCACAAGAACTTCAGAGGCACTTCTGGACGAGGTGTGGCAAGTCCCATAGTTTCTTTATTCCCACTCCCTTCTAAGACATGCAACAGTTTAATGATTCATTGTATGCACTGACAAGTCCCATATTTTCACTTCTACAGTTTGGTAACTTTTTCTCACATTCGATTTTTCAACATGAGATCTGTATATTCCACATATTATCATATGACAAGTGCAGTTAAGAACTCTTTCTATTGGAAAGAGGAACAAAAAAATAGCATAAAAAATGAGAACACCAAAGCAAACACAACACAACAGCAATCACAATTTGACACAATGATTTATGTGGAAACCCGAGACTTTAAAAAACCACGGGCAATGATTATCCGTCTTCTTATTATTCAAGGGAGAATTACAATAGCCTTGATAGGCATACAACCATCCTCTCCTCACACACTATACTCGCTTGCACTTGCATTGTACTCCACCTCTATGGGTATGCTCTCATATATAACATCTCTCACTCAGTTATACAAATTGATCATGAATAGATCACATAGTTACATGAGTAGCTCATAAATAGATTGCATGCATGCATGTGCATGTGACGGCATGAGCAAATTCATTGGCATGTTTCCAACAACCTCCACCTTGACAACAATTTACATGATATATCATGCCCTTAATTATTTCATCACCTTTTTTGCAAGCCAAAGGTTTCGTAAACATGTCTGCAGAATTCACTTTTGTATGGACTTTTTCCAAAGACACTCCACCTTCATCAACAATCTGTCTTACAAAATGGTACTTTATAGAAATATGCTTCGTCTTACTGTGATAAGATGGATTTCTATCCAAATGAATAGCACTTTGACTATCGCAAAATACTTTCACCTTGTCCTGCATCCTTCCAAACTCACCCAACAGACCCTGTAACCAAATTGCCTCCTTGAATGCATGTGACGCAGCCATATACTCTGCCTCAGTAGTGGATAAATCTACTATGTTTTGAAGCTTTGACATCCAACTAATAGGTCCTCCTACAAGAGTAAAGACATATCCTGAAGTGGATCTCCTTTTGTCCAAGTCAACTGCAAAATATGAATCTACATAACCACAAATTGAATCTCTAGAACCATCATAGGTGATAGAATAACTCCTTGTGCCTCTAAGATATCGAAGCACCCATTTCACTGCTTCCCAATGCGCTTTCCTGGATTTTCCATGTATCGACTGACAACACCAACCGCATGTGAAATATCTGTTCTAGTACTCACCATCGCATACATCAAAATTCCCGCTGCATTAGCATATGGTACATGAGACATATAACCATTTTCTTCGTCATTACTAGGAAATAAACCTGAAGAAAGCTTGAAATGGGAATCCAAAGGGATCTGTATGGGTTTCACATTATTCATACTGAATCTCATAAGTATTTTCTCCACATACTTCTGTTGTGATAACCACAGCGTACCATTTTTCCTTTCTCTATGTATCTCCATTCCTAAGATTTGTTTTTCTACTCCTAGATCCTTCATATCAAATGCCCTTGCCAACTGAGCTTTTAACCTGTTGATTTCGACCATGCTCTTTCTTGCCACAAGCATATCGTCAACAGATAACACCAAAATAATGAACATGCCAGTTTCCAACTTTTTAAAGTAAACACAATGATCATTTTCACTCGTAAAATTTAGGCTCACCATGAAGGAATCAAAATTTTTGTACCATTGCCTGGGAGACCGTCTCAAGCCATACAATGACTTCTTGATTTTGCAAACAAACCTCTTATTGCAATCCTGAACAAACCCTTCTAGTTTTTCCATATATATATCCTCATCCAAATATCCATGTAGAAATGTTGTTTTAACATCTAGCTGCTCTAACTCAAAATCAAGTAAAACAACGAGTGATAACACAATACGAACTGAAACAAGCTTCACAACTGGTGAAAAGATATCATGAAAATCAATACCTTCCTTTTGAGAATACCCTTTTGCACCCAACATTATCATCAACACCCTTTTTCAGTTTGTAGACCCACTTGCAGCTGACAACCTTCCCGTCCTTTGGAAGTTCTACCAGGTCCCATATTTTATTCCTCTCTAAGGAATCCATTTCTTCGTTCATAGATTTATGCCATTGAGCACTTTCAGATGCCTTAATTGCTTCATGGAAACAACTAGGTTCTCCATCAATAGAAACCAAAGCCACAGATGAAACATAATCTTCATACCTTGTAGGAGGATTCCTGACCCGTGAAGATCTCCTCGGATATGGTTGAGGCATATCCTCAGTTTCCTGGATATTTTATGCATCTACATCTTCATCTTCTTCTTCTAGAACTTCTCCATGCTCCTTCCTTTCTGAAGATGGTTGAGTTTCTAGTTGAATTTGTTGAACTTGCGGTACATGTTCTTGTCTCACTTCAACATTTACCAATTATAATTTTAAGAGTGAGGATTCATCAAATACTACATCTATGCTTATGATGAGTTTGTGGGAAGTATGATCCCACAATCTGTGCCCCTTAACTCCATCACCAGAATCAACAAAGACATATTTATTTGATATAGGATCTAACTTAGAACGCTTATCTTTAGAAATCAGAGCATAAGAATCACAACCAAATATTCTCAGATTTGAAAAATCACACGACTGACCTGCCCATACCTCTTCTAGAATCTTACAGTTTATTTCATTTGATGGTGACCGATTTATCAGATAGCATGTTGTAAGAAATGATTCTACCCAAAAATCATGTTGCATCTTGGCAATACTGAGAATTATCCTTGCTCTCTCTAGAAGAGTGTATTCATCTATCTAGCAACGCCATTCTGTTGAGGAGTATAAACCGTGGTCTTATGTCTTTCAATCCCAAATTCCTTGAAATACTTCTCAAATTCCACAGATGTGAACTCACCTCCATTATCTGTCCTTAAACACTTCATTGACCTATCAATCTTATTTTCAACCAAAGCTCTGAATTGCTTAAAAGTATTAAATGCATCAACTTTTCTTTTAAGTAAATAGACCCAAACCTTTCTAAAGTAATCATCTATAAATGTCACATAATATGGTGATCCTGCAAAATAAATTGTAGGGGATGGTCCCCAAACATATGAATGAATGTAATCAAGGATACCTTTGCTTATATGCCTTCCTTATTTCAATGTTTGTCTGCACTGTTTTCCAAAAACACAATACTTGCAAAAATTCAAATTCAGAAACTTCAAACTTGGAAGTGACTTACAATCAACCAATACCTTAAGCCCTTTCTCGCTCATATGACACAAATGTTGATTCCATAAACGAACAGAGTCACTTGCATCTTCAGATTCTACCACTGATTGATTTCCTTATGTCCTTCAAGCTAATAAAGTTTCCCAATCCTCTTTTCTTTCATGACTACTAAGATGCCTTTGGACACCTTCAGTACTCCACCTTGAGTTGTACACTTGTAACCAGCAGAATCTAGAACTCCCAAAGATATCAAGTTCTTTCTCAATTCAGGTACATGTCTTACATTTGTTAATGTTCTTACTGAACCATCATGCATTTTAATCCGGACACTACCAACTCCAACAATTTTACAATAAAAATCATTTCCCATAAAAACAACACCATCATCTATAGATTGGTAAGTTGGATGCACCAGAATCGAACAACCAATGTTGTTGTTGATGTGAAACATCACAAGTAGAAAATACATCATCAACCATACCTATACTTGTTTCGGCTACATTAACTTCCTTTGATTATTTTGTGGAGTCCTCCTTGGATACATTTTTCCTGTTCCAGCAGTCCTTCTTGAGATGCCCAGATTTGCCACAGAACCAACATTTTTTCTTACTCTTATTTCCTTTTGACCTAGACCTTGATGTACCCCTTTCATTTTTCCCTCTTTCTATAGATTGACCTATGACCACCATTGCTTCTATTTTTGAGGTTTATTTACTGGATATTTTCCTCATCTCCTCAGACAACAAACCTCCCACAATAGTGTCATAATCAATGGTATATGTTGTGCTAAACTACATAGTTGTGACCAGATTATCTGAATACTTAGACAACAAACACATTAGCGTAACCTCCTTTTCCTCATCTTCATACATTATGTCCATACTAGATGTTATTGGATAAATCGGTAGGTGCGGACACTAACAGATCTCCCCAGATCCACCTGGATCTAGAACAAAGCAAGAGAGGACATGACTCTTTCCCTAGATTTTGACCATTGAATTAATTAGGAGGCAAGAATGAATAGTATACCTTATTATCTCTTCCTAGGGTCTTTGTTGCTCCCGCTTCGCTCCAATGCTCTCGTGAAGTCAAGACCAAGACAACACAAACCAATCAAAGTGAAGACAACTTAATATAATCAATAGTCAACCTATGTGTATGATCAAGGAACTACACAATAAAGTGGAGATAGATTTATGGGAAAGGGACATGCCACTGTATCATATTAATGGAAAGTAAAGATTACAACCTAAGCCTTGATGTCGCAAACTTCCTTTCGATGGACCTTGGCTCCGACACACACTTGCTCAATATTTGCATGAAGAAGATCAAAACCTCTTGATAGACTTGCTGGAGTCTCCAAACTGCTGTTCAAGCTTCATTCCTTCACACAATTCTTTCACCAATTCTCCAATGAATCTTGCTTAACCTTTTCCATGAGAATTCCCTCAATATATAGGAGAGAATTAATTAGTTACTTGGATAAGAATGATCCCAAAATACCAAGGAATCTAGTACTAGGATAACCGTTCGAATGCCAACCCATCCTTCTAGAAGATTCCCTTCTAGAAGCATCGATAAATCATCTTTTTCCATGATTTAGGAAGAGTTCGCACCCTAGTTGTTCACCATAGTGCGAGAATTTTGCACCCTGGCTTAAGGCAGCCTATGAGAATGGGTCATTCTCGCAGCCAAATATACTAGCAGCTTGCGAACCTTCTTCAAAAATGAGGTTTCTGTGAAGAGATGAAAGTAACTTTTCTCAGGAGAAAGTTCTTATGAAGAGCCTGAGTACACTATCATCAACACATCATCACGACGACCAAAATTATGGGTAACACTAGATAATTGACAAACAAGAGTGTTGAAAACATTCAAGTGATCAACAATTTTTGTATCTTCTTTCATCCGCAAGTTGTACAACTGCCTCTTCAAGAAGATTTTATTTGACAAGTTCTTTGTCATATACATAATCTCTAGTTTGGTCCACAAATCTATTGTTGTCGTCTCTTCAACGATGTTAAACATTGTCTCATCTGCCAAACACAAACAAATAGTACTGAGGGTGCTTGCATCCAGATCCTCCCAGTCCTCGTTTGTCATGCTTGTCAGTTTATTTGACCTTCCATCCAAGGCCTATTGCCATCCTTATTTCACAAGAAGATATCGCAATCTTAAGCTTCCATAGCACAAAGTTATTCTTACCACTGAAATTTTCCACCTCAAGCTTGGAACTTTTCACTTTCGTCATTTGTAGAAAACACTCCAAACCAAGCTTATAATACTAAGATTTTATAATGAAGAAACAATGATAGTTGGAAAAAGGTTTAATCCAATATATATATATATATATATATAATATTTGAAAACCCTTTTAAAAAATTATGGTATCTACCTTTTTAAACACTAAAGGATCCACTTATACATCCACTCACTCATATAAAGATATCCACTTATGTATTACCCTTCACATAAAGGTGAATCTCATCCATAGTAAGACAAAAGTGAAAACTCATACCTCTTGAGAGCTTTGTGCATATCAAACAAGAAAGGTTGATTTCATACCATGAGCTCTCGTCACAAAAATTTCAATGACTTTTCAACGTGAATACTCCAAAAAATATTTCCACGAGTTTATCGCTCCTCCCTAAATGTATATGAAATTCTTGTTGCCATCATGAGGGTGTGATGACCTCCCAAACACCTTCGAACCTGTCATAGCCTAACCTCCCAAACACCTTCGAACCTATCATAGCCTGACCTCCCAAACACCTTTGAACCTGTCACAACCTTAAGGGTGCGATCACCTGTGATAGTCCAATATTTATTACTAGTGCAACAAATCCAATCTATGTTCTCCATCACCGAAATCATCCTTGTATATCTCACTCATTCATGAAATGGTTTCCTCTTTCACTTGTAGCTCTGTCACATGCATCAGGCAGGTTTCTTCACCATAAACAATGTCTCAAACAACAGAGTGTGCTCTCTGTAATGTCCCTTTCCAAATAGAAGCTCCAGAGAGGAGGCTTAATGGTCTAAACCACCTTGTTAGACTATATCCAGGGCCTGAAAGGGGTAAACAGGGTCAGTAGAGGTCACTTTAGTCATTGTTGTTATATTTGGAAAGTGACATTGAGCTAAAAAGGGTAAAAAGCACTTTTAAGTCAGTATGGGCTAAAAATAGAAGTCAACAATGAATTAGGGTTTCAGTAGTGATTTAGGGTTTTGGAATTCAATAGTGAATTAGGGTTTAAGAAGTGATTTAGGGTTTTGTAAAGATATAAAGGAAGTGTCAGCGACCTAATTCATCATTATGCAGATTATGACTTGTCATTGAGGAGAAGAGGCGCATCTCAGGATAGATAGTTCAGTGGATTCTAGGAGGAAGACACTAGTTGGTTGATTTCGTGGTTGAGAGACACACCCTAGTCACCAGGGAGATCATTCAGGTCTTCCATCATCCTTCAACAACAGTTACACAATGTTCAGCAGCAAGGGCGCATTCATCCAGAGTGAGGGCACAACTTCTGAGAGGGTTTTCAGTTGACTTATCCCATCCAAGTAGAATTCCAATATTTCCCTTTGACCCATTTGAGAGGAAGGAAAGGCTCATATGTTGCCTATTTCCTCATCATATTTCGACGAAGGAATCAACTGGGGCGCATTTTCCAGACTTGGATGTGTGACACTTTTGGCGGATACATTTGGGGTCCCAGAGTGAGCATCAGACCATATTCAGGGAAACCCTTTCGACCCATTTCCCAGTAGATCAAGGCAGTCATTTTGAGACACATCTCATATGATTCTGACAGTGGAATCACTAGGATGAATTTTGCCAGAGAAAGAGAGGTGCATTCCCTAGGGGGGATCCATCCGGGGTCCAAACTCACCAGAAGAAGGGTCTAATAGTTACCAGTACTGAGGACTAGAGTAGGGGGCATCATTTGGGATAGTTTTCAGGCCATTCTGAGAAGTACATCTCCAAAGGAGAACTTTCTAGACTTGCAGCAGTTACCTTCAAAGTTTCCATAGTCCCAACGCATCCATTGATTTTGCAGTGCTCCCATATTTCAGGTATTATCTTTTAGTTTCTTATTTGTATTCCAGCTAAGATCCTTTGTCTGTTGATCTAGTCGAGTATTGTCATTTTATTCAGCCGCATTCGACCATTTTGTAATCCACAGAGATATCATAATATAAAATTTGCAGTCCTTTGTCGCATTTGTTATATGTATGATCATTTATATGCTATAAACGATTAATCCTACACACACATTAGCAGTGTTTCCTAGACTAGCCAAGTCAGGAACATTACAGTGGTATCAGAGCTTTAGTCCTGCCAGCCTGTGACTAAAGAAAATGAGTGCAGCAGAAGACCCAGAGGGCCATGAACACATAGGTGATGAATATGTCACTTACAGTAGGAATAAGGAACGAAGGCATAGCCTAACTTTCCCCATTTTCCTTCTATATCAGAGGAAGAGGGAGAGGAACACAAAGAAGCAGAGAGAAGGGTAAAATGTGAGGCAGGAGTGCGAAGTAGAGAGGATGTTAGGAGACAGATATGAGTGACCAGAGGGTAGTGGCAAGGCCCCCGTAGATCCAGATACATCTTTCATGCAGGCTATCAATGATATGTTAGCTAGTCAATAGACCATGTCTCAGTCCTTGGCATAGGTGGTTGATATATTGGCTAGAGTGGGCACCCCAGACACACAAGTCTCGCATGAAGCACAGGGGAACTCAGGAGTAGGGAGTAGACCCCAATCACCCTCTCGCACATACACCTCTGTGAGTAGGATTCCCATACCCTTGTTTCCCAGTTTCCATAGGGCACCCCCAGTAGCCGCACCGACACCGATATCACAAAGGCCACCCACTCATGCAGAGGGCATTGTAGAGTATAGGAGGGAGTACAGAACATTGGGTCATGACTTCCACCAGGACATGATCCTAGTCGAGTACTGTGGACTCAGACTTAGGAACCATCCCAGAGAGCTACAGAGGGGAGGACCACAACAATGGCAGGGGCATAACATGGATTTCATCTGAAAATTTGGTAAACTCACCATACCTTCTTTCAATGGATCGCCCAAATTCACTTCCATAGCTTGGGTACAGAAGCTAGACACATACTACAAGCTCAACCAGATGACCGAGACAGAGGCCATCAATTTCATGACCTTACACTTGGAGGGTGAGGCACACGAGTGGTGGTATCATGGATTGGTGACATTGGGTCACAGTTGCATCACTTCCTATAGGGAGTTCATAGAGAGGCTCATGGACAGGTTTGACAAGAGGGATCCCAAGATCCACTTCAGGGATCTAGCCCAGTTGAGACAAACTGACATAACATAGGCGTTCATCACAGAGTTTTAGTGGGTAGTCGTGGAAATGACAGATATATCAGAGCCCAAGATGATCATGTTATTCACAGAGGGACTCACCAAGGCTTTGAGAGGATGGGTGAAGGAATACATGCCTCCCACTTTGCAATATGCCATCCTTCGCACTTGAGATTTGGAAGACACAGTGCCAAAGACTAAAACCTTTTCCAAACCCTTTGTACCCCAGAAGGATCGAGACAAGAAGCCATTCCAGAGAGAATGTAAGGGAAAGAAGAAGTTGGATGATGAGACTAGGCAATAGCTTATGAGGAAGAAGCTTTGCTTCAACTACAGAGACCCTTGGGTCCCAATCCACCAGTGCATGGGCAAGGGAGAGATTCATTATATTGAGGTGGCAACAGATAGTGTGGACAGTGAGGAGGAGGAGCATGAAAGTGGATCCACTAGCTCAGAGGAGGAGTCAACACAGGCAGAGGAGCAGCCTCCCCGTAGACCTCCAACACCAGCAGGAGCCCATCCTCCAGTAGTCCCACAGCCTCCTGAGTAGGCTAATAGGAGGAAACCAATAAAGGGAGGAGTCATAGCGACCCTTTCCAGTGTTCCCAGGTATGATACCCTCTGGATCAGGGGGACTATTTAGGGGAAATGGGCAATTTCCCTAATATATGGTGGGGCCACCCACAACTTCATCGACACTTCACTAGTATCGAGACAGGAACTTCAGACAGAGGAGTTTGAGGGGTTTGACATTGCAGTAGTAGATGGTCACACAGTGGAGTGTCTAGACAGAGTTCCAGACTTGGAGGTAAAGTTAGGAAACTATACAGTGAGAAATAAATTTTATGTGGTTGAATTATCTTACATAGATGTGGTGTTAGGAGTCCAGTGGATGATTACCTTGGGAAAAATCGCCACCAATTACCAAACCTTGGAGATGGGATTCAGAGACTGTGACAGGAAGAAGGTTTTTCTAAGAGGTATGTCAACAAGAGCACCCAGGATAGTTTCAGCCAAGAGGATGGAGAGGATATTCAGACATGGGGAAGTAGCATATGTCATCGAGTGTTTAATCACTACGCGGAAGGATTCAGAGGGTCGACAATAGTACCATATAGAGATCAAGGATTTATTGGGATGACATCAGCAGGTCTTTGAGGCAATTCCACCAGGGAGACCACCTGACAGGGGGTTTGAGCACACCATTGAGTTGTAGGAGGGGGAAAAACCTATGATCCCCCCCCCTATTGTCATCTTAGGAGGTTCAAGGATGAGATAGAGAAGGCAATCAAGGAATTGTTGGCAATGGGACACATCAGACCGAGCAGTAGCCCATTTGCTTCTTCAGTTGTCTTAGTTTTGAATAAGGATGGCACCATGAGGATGTGCGTTGATTACCGAGCCTTGAACAAGAAAGCCATCAAGAATCAGTACCCTATCCCACGCATTGACGAGTTGATGGATGAATTTCATGGGGCAATTTTATTCTCAAAGATTGATCTATACTCTGGATATCATCAGATCAACATCCTAGAGAAGGACATAGAGAAGATGACATTTCAATGTAATTTTGGACACTTCAAGTTCCTGGTTATGACATTTGGGCTAACCAATGTACCCTCTACATTCCAGTCTTGCATGAACCATATATTTAGGAATTAGTTAATGAAATCAGTCTTGGTTTTCTTCGATGACATCTTGATCTATAGCCGGTCATGGCAAGAGCATATGAGGCACCTGGATGAGGTATTGAGCATCATGGAGGCACAGTCATTATATGCCAAAGAGTCCAAGTGCAATTTCGGTATGACATAGTTTCTTTACTTGGGAAACATCATCAATGCACAGGGGGTACAGGTGCACCAAGAGAATATCAGAGCCATTCTGGATTGGTCGACACCCAGGAACGTGACAGAATTGAGGATCTTCTTCAAGTTGTGCAGCTATTACAGGGGGTTCGTCTAGGTTTTTTCTCAGCTTGGAGAACCATAGACATATCTTACCAATCATGGGGCCTTCATATGGACCGAGAAATCACAGGAATCCTTTGATCACATGAATAAATTCATGGGCACTTGTCCAGTGTTGGCACTACCAAACTTCACCTTGTCATGTGTACTAGAGTGTGACGCATACGGCGAAGGGATCAGTGCAGTTTTGATGCAGGGAGGACACCCCATTGTATTCGAGAGCCAGAAGTTTAGTCAGCCTGAGAGGTTGTACTCCATTTAAGAAAAGGAAATGTTGGCAATCATGCATGCCTTGACCAAGTTCAAACAATATTTGGTGGGCAACAAATTCATGGTCAAGACCGATCACAACATTTTGAAGTATTTCTTTGAGTAGAAGGACCTCAGTGAGCGCCAACAGAAATGGGTGACGAAGGTACAGGAATTTGACTTTGACATAGAGTATGTCAAGGGGAAGAAGAACATTGTGGTCGATGCACTATCGAGGAGACCTGTGACATGTTCTTTGATGGAGATTTTAGCTGATTGGAAATCCCACTTGTTAGTGGAATATTCCAAGAACAAGTTATCTTGTGAGGTGATGGATGGGCAGATATAGGATGACCGGTATAGGGTCATGATGATGTCATATTTTACAAGGATAGAGTCTACTTGGTGCCAGATTCAAGGCTCAAGAAGAAGATCCTCACCGCAGTCCATGATTCATCTTTAGCAGGCCATCAGGGGTTTTTCAAAACCTATAGACAGATCAGAGAGAGGTTCTCATGGAAGGGCCTCAAAGAGGAAGTTATGAGACATGTTAGTGAGTGTGTGAATTGCCAACAGAAAAAGTCATAGCATGCTCTTCCAACAGGGCTACTTCATCCACTCCCCATTCCATAGCAGAAATGGGAGAGTATATCTATGGAATTCATCATAGGTCTACCCAAGGTCCAAGGTTGTAGTGGTCGACAGATTGACCAAGTTTGCTCACTTCTATGCCATACTGACAGAGTACATCGTAGTTCAGGTAGCAGATCTTTTCTTCAGGGAGATCTTCAGACTTCATGGGTTTCCAAAGAACATCGTCAGTGACAGGGACAGTCCGTTCATAGGGACATTTTAGAGAGAGTTGTTTCATTTGGTGGGGATGGAGTTGACACCTAGCACCAGCTATCACCCTCAGATAGATGGGCAGAATGAGATTTTCAAAAAGTGGTTTGAAGGTTATTTGATAAACTATTTAGGAGGACAACAAAGAACGTGGGTAAAGTGGTTACATTTAGAAGAACATTGCTACAACACCACCTTCCACATGTCCATTGGTATGACACCCTTCCGATAATTGTACGGATATGATGCTCCCACTTTGGTAGACTTGGTATTCGAGGAGAGTAGAGCTCCCAAGGCCAAGGATTGGATCATAGAGAGTCAGGAGATTCTCAAGTTGTTGAAAGAGAACCTGCAGATGGTGCAAAACCGACAGACAACAAGTGTGGATAGGCACAGGATAGAGCGCAACTTTGAGGTTGGAGATTTGGTTTTCTTGAGAATCCAACCCTACAGACAGTCATCTCTAAATAAGAGTGGGGCCAAGAAGCTCAAGCCCATATTTTATCGTCCTTACAGGATCATGCGCCGAGCAGGCGAGGTTGCTTATGAGCTAGAGCTTCCAGAGGGGAGCAATATTCATAACGTGTTCCATGTGTCTTGCCTCAAAAGGATAGCGGGACAATTCATTAGCACATCAGAGGAGCTTCCCCCGTTGGATGAGGAGGGACAGTTGGAGTTAGTTCGAGAGGAGGTTTTGAAGTTTCGAGAGCGGAAACTAAGGAGCAAGGTCATCAGAGAGTGTTTGATTAGATGGATAGGGATTCCAATAGAGGACGCTACTTGGGAGAGCGAGCAGGTGTTGCAACACCCTGGAATGGTATTGCTTGAGGACAAGAAATTTTGGGAAGGGAGGACTGTAATGTCCCTTTCCAAATAGGAGCTCTAGAGAGGAGGTTTAATGGTCTAAACCACCCCGTTAGACTATAGTCAGGGTCAGAAAGGGGTAAACAGGGTCACAAGAGGTCACTTCAATCACCGGTGTTATATTCGAAAAGTGACATTGAGCTAAAAAGGGTAAAAAATGATTTTAAGTCAGTATGGGCTAAAAATAGAAGTCAACAGTGAATTAGGGTTTCAGTAGTGATTTAGGGTTTTCGAAGTCAACAGTGGATTTCGGTTTAAACAGTGATTTAGGGTTTTGGAAAGCTATAAAGGAAGGGTCAGTGACCTAATTCATCATTATGCAGATTATGACTTGTCATTGAGGAGAAGAGGCGCATCTCAGGAGAGATAGTTCAATGGATTCTAGGAGGAAGACACCAGTTGGATGATTTCGGTGTTGAGAGACACACCCTACTCATTAGGGAGACCATTCATGTCTTCCATCATCCTTTAGCAATAGTTACACAGTGTTCAGCGGCAAGGGTGCATTCATCCAGAGTGATGGCGTAGCTTCTGAGAGGGTTTTCAGTCGACTTATCCCATCGAGGGAGAATTCCAATATTTCCCTCCAACCCATTTGAGAGGAAGGCAAGGCGCATCATTTTACTGGTTCCTCATCATATTCTGACAAAGGAATCAATTGGGGCGGATTTTCCAAACTTGGACGTGCGACACTTTTGGTGGATACATTTGGGGTTCCAGAGCGAGCATCAGGCCATATTCATGGAAACCCTTCCAACCCATTTCCCAGTAGATCAAGGCAGTCATTTTGAGACACATCTCATCTGATTCCGATAGTGGAATCACTAGGACGCATTTTTCCAGAGAAAGAGGGGTGCATTCCCCCAGGGGGGATCCATCCGGGATCCAAAATCACCAACAAAAGGGTCCGACAGTTACCGGTATTGAGGACTAGAGAAGGGCACATCATTTGGGATAGTTTCCAGGCCATTCCGAGAAGTACATATCCTAGGGTGAACTTTCCATACTTCCAGTAGTTACCGTTAGAGCTGCCATAGTCCCAGCGCATCCATTGATTCCGCAGTGCTCCAATATTTCGGATATTATCTTTTAGTTGCTTATTTGTATTCCGGCTAATATCCTTTGTCTGTTGATCTAGTCAAGTATTTTCAGTTTATTCAGCTGCATTCGACCATTTTGTAATCCACAAAGATATCATAATATAAACTTTGTAGTCCTTTGTCGCATTTTTTATTTGTATGATTGTTTATATGTTGTAAACGATTAATCCTACACACACATTGGTAGTGTTTCCTAGACTAGCCAAGTCAGGAACATTACACTATCACCCTTTTTCACAGAAATTGCCCTGAGATCCCACTCACTCATGCAATGGATTTCTCACCTTATGCTTCGATACCACTTGTTGGGCAATGGAAGAAAAACAGAGCATAAAAAATGAGAACACCAAAGAAAACACAACACATCAACAATCACAATTTGACACATTGATTTATGTGGAAACCCAAGACAGGAAAAAACCATGGGCAATGGTTATTGGTCTTCTTATTATTCAAGGGTGAATTACAATAGCCTTGATAGGAATACAACCATCCTCTCCTCACACACTATACTCTCTTTCATTTTAATTGTACTCCACATCTATGGGTATGCTCTCATATATAACATCTATCACTCAGTTATACAAACTGATCATGAATAGATCACATAGTTACACGAGTAGTTCATAAATAGATTGCATGCATGCACATTAACATAGCTTCATGCATGTGCATGTGACCGCATGAGGAAATTCGTTGGCATGTTTCCAACACTTTCCTGCCATCACATTATTTATTTTCACCTCCTAAGATTTTTCAACATGACATATGGAACTTCCAATTACCGTCTAACAAGTACAATTTGGAGCTCTTTCATACCATCATATTATTGTGTTTTAACATGTTATCGTGTACATAAGCACGCTCTCTCCTTCTTTCTCATTGTTGCATTTCACCTTCACAATATCGTTTAGGTAAGTTCACTCTTTCCTGCATTTCCACGTCAGGGTATCATTTAAGTAGGTGATTTCTCCTACTCTCTTGGTGTTGCATTCACCTTCATAGTTTAGTGGGTGTTTAAAGTTTGAATTTATTTTTTTCCTTCTTTTTTTTAAGTAGTGTCGTATTTATTTTTGGTAGGGTTGTATTTTTTTCTTTACTTTCTATTTCGACTATTTTTTTAACTATTATTTATAATTTATAGTATTGCATGAGTTTCTTGAACATGGCAATACTATTTCGTTGATACCAGTGTCTGGTAATATTTCATTTCACCTCCACAGTACCATTTAGGTAAGTGTTTTCTCCTACTCTCTCAATGTTTCATTTCACCTTCATAGATTGGTTAGTGTTTTTAGAGTAATAAGGGAAAAGTATTGTTGAACAAGTTTTAGTAACTGAGGTTTTGTCCACATTAAAAGGATTTGCTAAATCAAAAAGTACGGGCCGAGATGGTTGGACAGTTGATTTTTTCTTGGAATTCTTTGATATCTTGGGACAGAATATTTTGGAAGAAATGGAGGAATCCATAATCAATGGGAAAATAATAGAAGCATTGAATTCCACCTTTATAACACTTATTCCAAAAAGTGATAAGCCTAAATCCTTTGATGGATCCATAACAATCTCTTTATGCAACTTACTGTATAAGGTAATCTGAAGAATCAAAGTTTTCTTCTCAAAAAGTATTTCCAAGGAGAAGTTTGGTTTTCTTGAAAACCGACAACTCAACGAGGCTATTGGTATAGCACAAGAGACACTACATAGTATAAAGACCAAAAAATATAAATCTCTAATTTTAAAAATAGACCTGATAAATGTTGGATTACAGAGAGGGGGGGTGAATCAATAATAGAGCAATTTAATCATTTTTAACCATATAATCCAAGTGTCATATCAATGAATCATTATCATCCAATAACTACAGAGTAAATAAGCAATGAACAAATGAACAAACATACACATACACAGTACACCATTGTTTTACATGGAAACCCAAATCAGGAGAAAACCACGGAATGATTTTTCTTATATGTATTGAAGAATTACATTCATTAGAAGCACCAACTTCCTTTGTTTTCCAGCTGCAACTGGAAGGAGGCTCCAACCCCCTAGTTTCTTAGGCTACAACCTGAGGGAATATCCAACTCCCCAATTCTCTCGCTACAACCAAAAGGAGGCTACAACCTCCTATGTTTTCCATCTACAACCAGAAGGTGGCTACAACCACTTGTCCTTGCCTCATCCTGACACCCTGAAGTAGAAGTAGAATGATGGAACCACTGTCAACTTGTCACTATGAGATATATCGTTGTAAACATGTACCAATAAATCTGAGCCATGCATCAACCTATACCTCAACCTGTAATCAACATGTATCATAAACAAGTGCATCAACCATGCACCAACCTGTACCAAATAACCTGTAATCAACCTCTACCATAAACAAGTGCATGCAACCATGTACCAAGTATGTACCAATCATGTTTCAAATACTCATCAACTATGACTCATCAATATGTACCAACATCATCAACTATAGACCTCATGTATGTGCCAACTCATCAACTACTTGTCTCAACCATGTACTCAACATGTACCTCAACCAAAAGACCTCATCAATTTCCTCATCCAAATATGATTTGTATCTCTATAATAGACCTGGTGTATATGATCACATTCCTGCAAACCTTCCTTAACTTCAACAACAAGAGACTAGCATTTTCATCAAACTTTTCTTTAGTCTCACATGCGTAGTTTTGGATTAGTTCACAACCCTAACTTGAAGTAATCATAAATTTGTACCTGTAATGTATAAAGATATGAAACTGCTATACAATTTTCTTCAGTGTGTTTTATGCAATTCCTCCATGTGTCACTACTTGGAACCTCTCAGAAAAGGCGTTATAGAAAAAATGGCATACCTTGTTGAATTCTAACTTATTCTAGAGAGCAACCTTGTAGAGCATGCCCCGCACAAAATATTTTTTGAATTGATCTGAAAATATTACACAGAATACTACAGACTATAACCTAACTAGAACATTTGGTTTCATTGAATTTTTATCTGTTATGAATAAGTTATGATGTTTTTACCCAAAACACCTGTTTTTTACTAGTTTCGGGACTAGCCACAAATCCTATTTTCCATGGAGTGTATCTGCAAAAATACAATGACCCACTAGTTGAAGTTTTTACCACAGATACTTGGATATGTTTTCTCAATGGAATATAAATTTCACGGTCTGAATCATTATATCAAAAAAGTTATAGCGAAAATGGTGAGATGACCTGTAAATAACATACCTTAGAAAGCACCATCAAAAGAATTTATCCTTCCTTGCATTTCGGCCTTCTTTTATTCACCTTCCCTCAAAATTTAGTCTTAGATATCCTTGTTTACCTAAAAAACCTATAGATATTCAATATGCTCAAGTGTGATTAAAATTAGAGAGCCTTGCCTCTTATTTATACTCTCCAAGTAGCTTCCTTAAAAACATCTTCTAGGTCACTTAGCCCCACTTTCCTTATTTTAGGGTTAACCCACTTCTAATTTCTCCATTAAATTTATTA
>ML785192.1:59850-84842 GCA_009831015.1 Picea engelmannii | reverse complement strand
CAACTAATAACATAAAGTATTTTTCACCTTTTAAGCCCTTTGTTGTAGTTGGTCCAACTAGATCAGTGTGCACAATTTCCAGTGGTCTTTTTGTTGAATATTCCTTTGATTTGAACCTGGTCTTTGTTTGCTTTCCTTGTTGAGAATGCTTGCATAAAGTGTTGGTTGGTTTCGTGATCTGGGGCATTTCTCTGACTGCTTCTCTTTTGCTGACTTTGACAAGGTTATCAAAATGCATGTGACCCATTCTTTTATGCCATAGCCAACTTTCATCTTCATTTCCTAGACAACGTTTTTCATTTCCAATTTCACTTAACACATATATGTTGTTTGAAGTTTTTGTAGCTGTACCGACCAATTTCCCTAAACCTTATTTTCTTATCTCACACTTTTCTGAATTGAAAGTAAGTTTATGACCTTGGTCACACATTTGACTCACACTTAGAATATTATGTTTCATATCTTCTACCAGTAGAACATTTTGTGCCTTTTCATTCTTGTTCCCAATTTAGACTGTGCCTTCTCCAATGATTTTGGATGAATTATCATTTCCGAAGGAGACTGATCCATTTTTTTATTTTCGTAATGTAAGAAATTTGTCTGTATCACCTGTCATGTGTTTTGAACATCCATTGTCAACATACCAACCATGTTTCTTATGCTTAGCTTGTAGAGCGACTGGGCATTCTCCATTGTTATACTGATCTTGCTTTCTTATCCATGTCATTTTCTAAGGTTCTTGTCTTTGACTGTTGTTATTATGTTGAGGTTCTTTAGGAGGGACTGTCATTCTGCAATCCTTGGTCGTGTCCAAAATTGTTACATTTGTAACATCCCACTTCAGTGCTCAAATATTCAAACCTGTTGTAACTTCTTCTTTGTGTGTCATTAGGTCTCCTTGAATAATCCCTTTGTGTATAACTCTCAAAGCTGTTACTGTTCCTGTTGTTAGCTCTACAATTCACAACTTTATGTCCAAAATTATTACATGCATAACATAAACCAAAAAATATGGTTTGATACCTGGGAGTTGAATATCTTCTGAAAGGAGGTGCTCTTATGAATCCTTCTTCTTCTTGAGGCCTATCTCTCTGTTGTTGATTCTAAAATCTGAATCTTCTTGGTGGAGGAGTGTCCCTGTAATCTTCCTTGTATATCTTCCTATCCTCTTTGATTGTTTATGCATAGCTCTTTGGATTTGTTTCTTGCTCTGTTGTTTTGGCGCTTGATCCCTTTTCTATCTGATTGTATCCAAGTCCAGACTTGTCAAGATGATATTTTTTACTGTTGATAATGTCATCCAAAAATTTTGAGATATTCTTCATATTTTTCTTTTGAATATCCTTTCTTAGTGTGACAACCTCTTCTTCCAATTTTCCAATGATCTTGTCCTTTTCTTCTAGTTTTTCTTTGAGTGCTTCTTCAATTCGTTTATCTTATTCTATTTGAACCTTCAATTTTGTGATCATTTGTTCTAGTTCTCGAGTGTCCTTTTTCTTGTCTAGTTATGTTTGTAGTTTCTTGTTTTTCTTCTTTTCTCTTCTAATAACTTCTATGGCACACATTGATTCTTCTTGATAGTCAACTTCTGCCTCTTCAATTTCTTCTTCGACTTCTTCACATTCTTCTTTGGATTCTTCATATTATTCTTTGGAGTCTTCTTTGTCAGAGTCTTTTACTGCCATGAATAGAACTCTTCCTGTCTCATTGTCACTGACTTCATCTTCATCTGATGATGAGATGTTTTCTTTGGTGTATAAGATTTTCTTGAAAACTTTCTTTGTAGTTATTTTGCCTTTATATGTGTGTCTTCCTTTTGAGTAACCTTCATCATTTCTCTTTTTCTTATGAGGACATTTGTTAGCAAAATGACCAATACCATCACAATTAAAACAAATTAAAGGGAGCTTACCTCTATACCTACCGTTGGTTCCCTTGTTCAGTCTTTTGATGAAGTTGGCCACTTCTTCATCATCTTCCGAGGTGTCACTATTGTTGTTATATTCTTCTTGTTCCTTTTTCTTTTTCTTTGATATTTTGGATGCCTGGAAGGATGCTTCTTTTACATCTAGATTTTCCTACTCAGTTCTCATTTCATATGCCGTAGAGATTCCATGCAGTTCGTCCATGATTATTGAGTCCAGATCCGATATTTCTTCTAGTGATGATATTTTAGGGTTGAATCTCATAGGAAGAGATCTTAGTATCTTTTGAAAAATTATAGATTCTTCAATTTCTTCTCCCAATCCTATGATTGCATTCATTGTTTCATTGACTTGTAAGAAGTAGGTTGTGATATCTTCATCTTCCTTCATTTTTAGTTGTTTGAACTGACCTCTGTAAGTCTGGAGCTTTTCTACTTTGACTTTTGTATCTCCTTCATAAATATTTTGAAGCTTGTCCCAAATAGCGAATTTATAGTGTGCAACTTTGGTGAATATCGTATCACTAAGACCATTCAAAAGTGCATTTGTGGCTTTGGAATTATTCTCACCAAGTTTTACTGCTTTGTCATTTGTTGGGGGAACTACTGGTGTTGTGTATCCACCTGCAATTGATTATCAAACTTGAAATCCATGTGCCTGTATATATGTCCCCATCCTTATGCTCCAAAAAACATACTTATGTCCATCAAACTGTGGTATTACATTTTTATATGAGTTGGTACTCTCCATGATCTACCTTTCAGTGGTTAAACTGATTTTTGAAGGAACCTGCTCTGATACCAATTGTTGGATTACTGAGAAGGGAGGTGAATCAGTAATAGAGCAATTTAATCATTTTTAACCATATAATCCAAGAGTTATATCAATGAAGCATTATCATCCAATAAATGAAGATTAAATAAGCAATGAACAAATGAACAAACATACACATACACAGTACACCAGTGTTTTACATGGAAACCCAAATCGGGAGAAAACCACATAATGTTTTTTCTTATATGTCTTGAAGAATTACATTCATTGAAAGCACCAACTTCCTTTGTTTTCCAGCTGCAACTGGAAGGAGGGTACAACCTGAGAGAAGCTCCAACTCCCCAATTCTCTAGCTACAACCCCCTGTGTTCTCCATCTACAACCGGAAGGTGGCTACAACCACCTATCCGTGCCCCGTCCTGCCACCCTGAAGTAGAAGTAGAATGATGGAACCACTGTCATCCTATCACTGTGAGATATATCATTGTAAACCTGTACTAATAAATATGAATCATGCATCAACCATGCATCAACCTGTACCTCAACCTGTACCTCAACCTGTAATCAACCTGTACCATAAACAAGTGCATCAACCATGCACCAACCTGTACCAAATAACCTGTAATCAACCTGTACCATAAAAAAGTTCATCCAACCATGTACCAAGTATGTTCCAATCATGTGTCAACTACTCATCAACTATGACTCATCAATATGTACCAACATCATCAACTATACACTTCATGTATGTGCCAACTCATCAACTACTTGTCTCAACCATGTACTCAACATGTACATCAACCAAAATCCCTCATCAATTTCATCATCCAAATATGAATTGTAGCTCTGTAATAGACCTGGTGTAAATGATCACATTCCTGCAAACCTTCCTTAACTTCAACAATAAGAGACTAGCATTTTCATCAAACTTTTCTTTAGTCTCACATGCCTAGTTTTGGATTAGTCAACAACCCTAACTTGAAGTAATCATAAATTTGTACCTGTAAAGTATAAATATATGAAACTGATACACAATCTTATTCAATGTGTTTTATGCAATTATTCTAGGTTTCACTACTTGTAATCTCTCAAAAAAGGAGTTATAGTAAAAACGACATACCTTGTTGAATTCTAGCTTATTCTAGAGAGAGACCTTGTAGAGCATGCCCCGCACGAAATATTTGTTGAATTGATCTAAAAATGTTACACAACATACTACATATCGTACCCTAACCAACACATTTAGTTTCATGGAATTTGGATCTGTTATTAATAAGTTATGATGTTTTTACCCAAAACACTTGTTTTTTACTAGTTTCGGGACTAGCCACAAACCCTATTTTCCACAAAGTGTAACTCCAAAAATACAATGACCCACAATATGAATTTGTTACCACAGATAATTGGATATGTTTTCTCAATGGAATATAAATTTCACGATCTAAATCATTATAGAAAAAAACTTATAGCAAAAATGGTGAGATGACCTGTAAATAACAAACCTTAGAAAGCACCATCAAAAGAATTTATCCTTCCTTGCATTTCGGCCTTCTTTTCTTGACCATCCCTCAGAATTTCAGCTTATATATCCTTGTTTACCTCAGACACCTTTATATATTCAATATTCTCAAGTGTGATTAAAATGAGAGAGCGTTGCCTCTTATTTATACTCTCCAAGTAGCTTCCTTAAAAACATCTTCATCTTCGAGATCACTTGGTCGCACTTTCCTTATTTTAGGGTTAACCCACTTCTAATTTATCCATTAAATTTACTATTGAAATAATTTATTTTGTATTCAATTTGAATTATAATACACTCATTACTTCACTTTATTATTTACCTTTTAAAATCTCTTCAACCACTTTGACTACTTTGACCTTTTGGGGTTTCTAGATGACATATGAGGGTCCTCCAACTTCGTAAGGCCATAACTCTCAAACCATGAGGAGTTATGTGGCGTTCCACAAACCACCAGAAATGGAATGACATGTAATATCCATATAGAATGGTATTATCTGAAAATATACCATAACTCATACTGTTATACATCAAACAAACTTGGTTCCATTACCCAAACCTGGGGTCTCCAACTTCTCATGGCCATAACTCTCGAACCATGAGGAGTTATGTGGCGTTCCACATAGCACCGGAAATGGAATAACAAGAACTATCCATCTAGGATAGTTTACCTAAAAAATTCATTGTCCTTCATCTCATTATTCCACAATTAAGCATGGGTTCTCTTACTCCACAAAGCGTCTTCCTGTGAGGGCTTTCACCATAAGGGGATGACTTTGGAGTTCATCCATATTTACATATTATCAAGAATGACAAGACAATAATGAGTCATCTTTACATCAAACAATATTGGGTCCATTACCCAAACCTTTGTGTTGCAGGGATTTCTTCAAGGGTTGACATCATTGACAACCAACCTTAATCAACAATAAAATCTTATGATAGGGTTCACTGGAGTTTCCTAACACTTGTTCTTTTGCAAATTGGGATCAACTTAGAAGCGACTGATTGGATAATGGGTTGTGTTAGTTCAACAAATTTTTTAGTTTTAATCAATGGAAGCCCTACTGGTTTTTTTATAAGTACAAGATGTCTCAGGCAAGGTTGTCCTATTTCTCTTTTATTGTTTTTACTGATAGTAGAAGGACTAAGAAGATTATTAAAGAAGCTTGTGGAGGAAGACAAAATCAAAGGATTTCCAATAGCAAAAGGGATTATAATTACTCATCTACTTTCTGTAGATGATATTATTCTATTTGGTAGGGGATCATTGTTATAAAGGGGTATATTTAAGGAGGTACTTGAATTATTTAGTAATGCAACTAGAATGGATTTCAGTGCACTCAAGTTACAATTTTTGGAAGTAGGCTCGACTTCAGAGGAATCAATTCCATTGAAGGAGTTACTACCATATGAGGTAAAACCTTTAGATGGTGGTTTTAAATACTTGGGTTTTTTCCTAAAGCCAAATTGCTATGTGATTAATGATTGGTGTTGGTTGATCAAAAAAGTGGAAAAAAAAATATCTAGTTGGTGCCATAGATGGCGTACTCTGGGAGGAAGGTATATCTTGATAAATTCAGTTTTGGAAAGAATTCGAGTGTATTGGTTGGCTATGGAAAAGATACCCAAAATAATTTTGAATAGAATTAGAAGGAGGATGTTTAGCTTCCTATGGTCGGGAAACAAAGAGACAAAAAATTTTCATTTGGTAAGATGGGACGGGCTTACAAAACCTAAGAAGTGCAGAGATTGGGCTTTAAAAATATATTAAATTTTGGGAAAGCATTGGCTGCAAAAATCCTATGGAGGATCTTGTTTGGTAATGGGTCGTGGCATGAAGTAATTAGTAAAAAATATATAAAAAGACTTTATGTTATTGATTAACTTAGAAAAGGGAAATCAATCGTAAACTTGGTATGTCAAATTGTTGGAAAGAACTTTATGCTTCACTGACTATTGTCACTGACTAGCTATATTGGAAGCCTATAACAAGAAAGGATGTTAGAGTTGGGTTGGAACCACTGATTGGATATTCTTATTACTACAAGTTGTTAGAGAGTTTGATTTCATTGCTACACTCAAAAGGTAGTTTCACTTTAGACCGGGTTTTTTTCAGTTGAACATCGGTTGGCACATAGTATTAAGTGGAAGAGTTCATAGTCCCTTGAAATTTTTGGTGAACAAAAGAGGGAGTGGGAGAACTATGTGATGGGATTAAAACACTCAGTATTTACATTAACTGATGAAAGAGATAAAATAGTTTGGTCTTGGGACAATAAGTTAGGGATTGTGACTACAAAACAAGCTTATGAGGTGCAATTTCTAGAGGATTTGGAAGAATAAAAAAATGATTGGATGAGGGATATTTGGAATTGGCATATTCCATTGAGGATAAAATTGTTTTGTTGGTTGATGATAGAAAATAGAATTCTAACATGGGAAAATATGAAGAAAAAGGGGTGTGTTGGCTCGAATAGATGTGTCCTATGCGGAGGGGAAGAGAAAACAATTAAACATTTAATGATAAATTGTCCCTTCACAAAATAAGTCTGGAATAATATACTAAAAGTGCTCAAGTCTCAAAAAAATGGGAAGGTCATCAGATCAGTGAAATTTTTCATAGTTGGATTAAGCAAAAGGAAAACTGGTCAGATTTACCTTGTTATATATGTTGGGAAATTTGGAGACAGAGGAATCTTATTATATTTGAGAATCATCCACTAAATGTTAATAGGGTAATAAATCGAGTTTTGATTGATCTGGGTGAATCATACAACTAATGTTTAGACTTGAAGATGTCCGAGAGAACAATTCCAGATTAAAGGGTTTGTCTAGATTACTAGTGGCTATAAGGAAGTACATTGGAGACAATATTAAGAAAAGATTATCCTTAATCCTTGAAATTTTTGAATTAGCACAAAGGTTAACTACTTTCTAAACAAAGGTTTTTCACTTTAAAGAGTATCTACAAAAATATTTAGAAAACAATGTCAAATGATTCTATAAGGACAACATTGGGAACATTCACGACAAAAGTTTCAAGTTTGAGAGTGATCCGGATTTATGAGAGGAATGAAATGAATAACAAATTGAATAAAATAACACAGAGATACGGAGAACAACAACATATATTGAGTGAACAATAAATTCTATTTAATAAATAAAATAGGCCAAAACTGTAAAACTGCAGAACTGAAACAACTTGCTCGAATGGTGGTAGCTATCTCTGATAAGAGATGTGATTCCTACGTGCATCTATCTGAGAAAAATGATTACAATGATTCTCCAGAGGCCTTTTTAACATTACTCATGAATGCCAAAACCCTAGTGTAATATTCCAAATATAAAAAGTATGCAGAACAAAAATAAAATGTTAGAAATGGCAGATAAACAACAATATAATCATAACAACACCAAAATAACACTGAAATGATATCAAAATAACACCAGAAAGAGCACCTTGATTCTGAGAGAAATTTTCACGAGCATGTTCGAAGAGGGCAACCTCCAGTTGAGCAGAGCTCTATTACAATAATATCCAAGCTAGGGTTCTCATACCTTTGAATCCTATTTATACTAAATATGTATATCAAAAGAACCATCTAGAAAGATCCTTCTAGAAGCGGAAGCTTCTATTAGGTCTTCTTACATTCGAATTATTCTACTTTATTGTAAGGCCTTATTAATATTGACCTTTATTACATCTGAATATATTTTTCTACCTATGTGAGGGTTAGGTCCCTAACATGTCCTCCCCTTTAAAAACGACCTTGTCCTCAAGGCTTGAGATATGGAAATTGCTGCAGAATGGTAGTTGGTTTCCAAATGGAATCTAGTGGAGTTGTATCTTTCCACCGGACTAACACTTCCTTGATAGTTCGTTGACGCAGGCGACACTTACGCTGGTCCAAAAATGCTTGTGGTTGTAGCCAAATAGATCCTTCTTCGTCTAACTCGGGAAGGTTGGTTTGAATTTGGCACTTAGCTACAATCACCTTCTTTAAGAATGGGACATGAAAAACAAGATGTAGCTTAGAATGACTGGGAAAAGATAATTGATAGGCCACCTATCCCACACACTTGAGAATGGTATAAGACCATAAAATTTGGGCGCCAGCTTCTGACATTGCTCGACCTTGAGGGAATTTTTCTGGTAAGGTTGCAGTTGAAGAAACACATGATCCCCTTCCGCAAATTGACGTTCAGAGAGACCTTGATCTTCTTGTTTCTTCATGCGATTATGTTCCATGAACAAATTCTCTTTGAGGGTACGGAGAATAGCCTCTCGAACTGTAAGCGTTTGGTCAACCGCCTAGACCTTCGAGACACCTAGTAAGTATGAGAGAACTGAAGGTGGTTTTTGTCCATATACCACTTCAAAAGGAGTCATGCAGGTAGTTGTATGGTATGAAGTGTTGTACCACCATTCAGCTAGGGGTAACCATTGAGCCCATTGATTTTGCTTTTCCAATGCAAAACACCTCAAATATGTTTCCAAACACTTGTTGAGAACTTCAGTTTGACCATCAGTTTGGGGATGATAAGTTGTGTTGAGATGCAATTGGGTGCCTTATAGCTTGAACAGTTCTTTCCAAAAATTGTTGGTGAAAGTTTGGTCGCGATCAGAAACAATAGAATGTGGCATGCCATGAAGCTTGAATACCTGATCCATGGAAAGTTGAGCCACAGTGGATGTTGTAAATGGGTGTTGAAGAGCACAGAAATGAGCATACTTGGAAAGGCGATTAACAACCACCATGATGATTGATTTATTTCTCGATTTGGGTAAGCCTGTAATAAAATCCATAGAGATATCCCTCCAAATAGCAGGTGTAATCAGAAGTGGTTGTAGTGTGCCAGGAGATATGATTGTTTCACCCTTGTTGCATTGACACACATCACATTCAGTGACAAAATTACGAACGTTTTGTTTCATACCATCCCATAAAAAAGAACGTTTGACCCTGTCATAGGTTTTGGTAAACCTGGAGTGCCTAGCTGTGGGTGTATCATGAAGCTTAGGAAGTACCGTGGATTTAAGTTTTGATTGTTTACTTAAATACAAACGGCCTTTGTATTGAAGCTCATCATGGAGCCAAGAATACCTTGGGGAAGCTGGAGAATTGGACTGCAATTGTTGTATCAGATGCAAACTTTTGGGATTGTTTAGTCATTCCTGGTGAATGACTTGGATCCAATATGGTACAATGAAGGAGAGAGAAAAAAGGGATCCTTCATCTTCATATTTTAGAGAAAGTGCATCTGCAACCACATTGTCTTTGCCTTTCTTGTAAATGATCTCATAATCATATCCAAAGAGTTTAGTCACCCATTTTTGTTTCTCTGGGGAGGAAATGTGTTGTTCTAGAAAATACTTGAAGCATTGATGGTCTGTCTTAATTTGGAAGTGTCGCCCCAATAGATAAGGGTGCCACAGATCAACGACATGCAGAATAGCCAACATTTCCTTTTCACAGATTTATTTTCCCATATTTCTTTCAGACAATTTCTTGCTGGTAAAATCCAAAGGCCGACCCTCTTGCATAAGGACAACACCAATTCCTTTCCCTGAAGCATCACATTCCAAGAAAAAGGTCTTTGTGAAATCAGGAAGGGACAGGACTAGAGTTGTGCACATGGCCATATTCAAGGTTTGAAAATATTGAGCAGCTACTGGAGTCCAAGTGAAAGAGTTCTTTTTTAGGAGTGCAGTGAGAGGTGTTGTAATCTTTCCATAATTCTTAGCAAACTTGCGATAATAACCCGTTAAGCCTAGAAATCCACACAAGATTTTGAGAGTCTTTGGGTGAGGCAAATCTTGCATAGCTTCAATATTTTTAGGATCCACCCTAACGTCGTCCTTTCCAACTAGATGACCCAAGTACTCGACTTCTGAGGTACCAAAAGCACATTTAGACTGTTTCAAGAAAAGTTGGTGCTGAGAGAGTAGATGGAGAACTCGATCCACATGAGCAAGATGGTCTTTCCAGGTTTTTATATAGATGAGGATATCATCAAAGAAAACTAAGACAAAATGATGGAGAAAAGGTTGGAAGACATGATTCATGAGGATTTGGAAGGTGGAGGGGGCATTACACAAGCCAAAGGGCATGACCAAAAAGTCATAGTGGCCCTCATGAGTTCTAAAGGAAGTCTTAGAAATGTTTTCCTCTTTCATACGTATCTGGTGGTAGCCAGAACGAAGATATAGTTTAGTAAAGAACTGGGCACCACTCAATTCATCCAAGAGGTCATCAATGACAGGAATGGGAAATTTGTCTTTAATGGTGAGTTTGTTGAGGGCACGGAAGTCAGGAAACATTCACCAAGAACATTCTTTCTTCAGGACCATGACCACAGGAGAAGAGTATGGACTCGTACTAGGGCAGATAATTCCTGCGTTAAGGAGTTCCTGAACCATTTTGTCAATTTAATTTTTTTGGGAAAAGGGATGATGATAGGGACAGATATTGGGAGGAAGTCTTCCCAGTACAAGGGGAATGGAATGATCATGAACACCATGGGAAGGAGGGAGTCCTTGGGGAGTGGAAAAGACCACTTGATGTTTAGAGAGGATGGATTGGAGGTCTTGCAACACCGAGGGTGTCTCAGTTGCTTGTATGGCATGGAGTTGGGCAATAATGCCATAATGACATTTTTTTAGCATTTTTTCCATGCAATGGGAACTAATGATCTCAGGTGAACCAATGGTGATGCCTTGGAACTTATATTGTTGGCCCTCCTGGTCAAATTGCATGGTTAATTCCTTAAAATCCATGAGAATAGGACCCAAAGTCCTTAGCCAGTCTGCACCCAACATAATGTCACAACCGCCGATGTCAATAGCAAACATATGAGATTTCAGGTGGTAGTCACCAATTTGGAGACGTACATTTTCACAACGCCCTTCACATTTCATGGAGCCACCATTGGCAATCATGATTTGAAAATTATTGACTGCATGGATATAGCAATGAGTTTCTTGGGCAATTAGGCGATGAATAAAATTATGGGTGCTTCCACTATTAAAAATAATGATGACCTTCCTATGAATGATGTAATCAATTAGCTTTAGATTTTGGGGAGCACAGAAGCTAGTGAGAGCATTTAGGGAAATGACCGATTCTACTTCAGGAGGGTCTGAGGGAGGGGTTATGTCAGTGGTTTCAGGTGACTCAGACACAAGGGGAGTTTGAATATCCTCTTCCGAAATATCCTCTGATATGGCCATAAAAAGATTTTGTTCCTTACACTTGTGGATGGGAAAATATTTGTCATCACAATTATAACAAAGGCCTTTCAGTTGGCGTTCAACCATTTCAGCCCTGGTCAATCTTTGGATCTTTAGTCGAGCAAAGGGGGTAGTGGGATTTACTAGTTTAGTGCGAGAAATAAAGGAGGGTTTCTGGTTTTGATAATATACAACCTGTTGTGCTTCTTTATCTCTTTTAGTAGCCTCCACCCAACTCTAAGGCCGGCCCATGAGGACATGGGCACGAATCTCATCCTTGAGGCCACTGATAAAACATTCTCAGAAAAAGGCATCAGACATGCCCTTTGTCCAAAAATCCAAGCATTCAAAAGCATCTATAAAGTCTTCCACTGTTCCGGATTGTTTCAACTTTGTCAAACTGCCTAAATGGTTGGTGTCAATGTCAAAGTGTTCATAAAGCTTTTCCACAAAGTGTGTCCAAGCAATATACCCTTGACGAGAAGTTTTTCTCCATTGCCACTATTGCCAATGTTCTTGATCTGGATGGAGAACACCATACCGGAGTTTGGCCAAGTCATTTGTAATGTCGTATAAAGATAAATAATGTTCCATTTGGGTTAGCCAACCAGTGGGATCCAAGCCATCAAATTTGGTCACATCCACCCGCGGAAGACGCAGGTCACGCTGAAAGTGATGGTGCTAAAAATTATAGGAATGAGAGGAAGTTTCAGCTTCAGTATGTGGACGTGGGTCAAAGAAAGGGTTATCTGCAGGGATATGCATCTTGGTGCAGATCATCGAAATGACAGATTCAAATTGGGTAGTCATGTCTTGTTTGAGTTCCTCGATTGAGGTGGCGATGGAGGACTACATGCTTGTATTGATGGAGGAAACATTGGCACTGAGTTGTTTCACTTCTTGTTGGGTCTCTGTGAAATTAGATTGCAAGGTATTGAAGCGAGCTTCCAGGTCTTGGCTATGGGTATAGGCCATGATGACGAGGGAACCAAAACGAGGCAGGTGGGGTCAAAAAATTTGCTAAAAAATGATATGTATGAATGTGATAAGGGCGAAGAGATAAATTCAATGGAATATGTCTCAAATAATGGTGCAAAAATTTCTAGACTTTTTTTTTTTTTACACCTGCGGAGTTATACTATGGTCTGAAGAATACTGCAGTGATGAAATGTCCAAATTCTTAACCACGAAGAAATGTGTAGTGATTTGGAAACCCGAACACGGCTGTGCGGTAATAGATCTTGTCTATTTTATTTTTTTGTTTCCACCCACAAGGGTTAGGTATTCGAGAGTTCTACATGTTGGAGTTACTTCACACACACCTAGGATTTATTTTTTCTAAGGTTTTTACTAGTTTATTAGTCATAATTAGTCATTATCTAGTCTCCTATATTTTAGGGGAGAATATTCCACCTGGAGAATATTCTCTTTCAGTTGACATTTTTGTTTGACTACTTGAGTTGAGTTTAGATGTTGCATTGGTTTTGTCACCATGCAACATTGGGATCATCACCAGCTCACTACTCTTTGTTCAGTCAGTTAACTGAAGACTAGTTGACTAATTAACTCAACTAGATGGCAGTTCACTCTCGTAACTGCTTGAGAGACTAGACTAGGTGGCAGTTTACTCTTGTAACTGTTGGTGTATGTCCAGATCAATATAGACCACCACTATGGCTCATTAGTTACTCATTTATCCTATATATATTGTAAATTATTCACTCTTTGAGTGTGGAATACTGTTAATGAGAATTCTTCCATTCTTTATATCTTGCTTCTTCTTTCTCAATTTCTCTCTGCAAATATGTGTAGTATTTTCTAGCTAGATCTATTATGTGCAGTTTCAACACATTTACATGGTATCAGAGCCGACGGACTTCTAAGAAAAAAACTACACCAAATCATTTTTTGCAGGTACAAAAGATTGAAGACAATAAAAAGATGGATTATTCGTCGGAAATACTTCTCATGCCTCATAACTATTTGGAATGGAAGCCAAAAATTCTTCTTCATCTTACATGTAGAGGCTTGTACCAAATAACCATGGTAATGGAAGTAGAGCCTAATTTTGTCGATGAGAAAAATGACTTTCTCAATAGACAAGATATGTACATAGGAAGTATCGACATGTCTGTTTCTCCCAAACTTTTCCATCAAGTATATGAAGAATCACAAGGATTAACTCCAAATGAATTATGGACATATTGGAGGTTCTATTTGGGAATAACGAATATTGTGAAGATTTCATGTAGGAGGTTGAACAGATAGAGCTAGAAGAGAAGCCATCAGAAGATCAAGCCTCTTATTATGAAGAGTCTTCTACAAACGTTTTTGCAGAAATTAGTATTCCAATAACTGAAGATGATGTCTACACCATTTCAGATTTATTTTCTAAAATTCATATGGAAGATATATGGAATGCATCTTAGGAGTCACATGCAGACACCATGCATGCATCTCAGGAGACAAAAAGAGAACCACGCACATCAGATGCCATTCTGATATTTTCTGAGAAAAATTTGCAGAAACAAACTGGATATTTGAATTCCTCTCGGTAAATTATCCAATTTCAAAAAAAAAACGTCCAAAATAGAGTCTGGAAAGTGAGGTTATGATCGTTTTAAACTCAACAAAATTTCAATATTTTTCCAGAAATGGTCGCACGGTTTTCAAAATTTCATCCAAAATTTATTTGGATATTTTTCATTACAAGAAGATAAAGTGGATATGTGTGGACATCTCAATGGTGCATATACTTCATTAGATCCGTGCAGACACTACATCTTCAACAAAATCTTCAACGAACACAAACTTGCACAGTCGTGAGGTCTTCCTAGAGTGAAGGACATGGTTGCTTAGCAACTGTTTTTTTGTTCCTTCTCATTTTTTATTTTTTGCATTGTAATTTGAGGGGGGGGTTTGTTCCCGTGAGGTTTTTCCTCTTTCCTTGTTTAGTTCAGTGTATCTTTTGTATTTGGGTACCTAACATGACCTCGTAGCCGGGACCCATTCTTTATTTTCACCATAGTGATGTTTAGGGGGAGTGTTGGAGTTACTTCACACACACCTAGGATTTATTTTTCCTAAGGTTTTTACTTGTTTATTAGTCATAATTAGTCATTATCTAGTCTCCTATATTTTAGGGGAGAATATTCCACCTGGAGAATATTCTCTTTCAGTTGACACTTCAGTTTGACTAACTGAGTTGAGTTTAGATGTTTCATTGGTTTTTTCACCATGAAACATTGGGATCATCACCAACTCACTACTCTTCGTTCAGTCAGTTAACTGAAGACTAGTTGACTAGTTAACTTAGCTAGGTGGAAGTTCACTTCCATAACTGCCTAAGAGACTAGACTAGGTGGTAGTTTACTCTTGTAACTATTGGTGTGTGTCCAAATCAATCTAGCCCGCCACTATGGATCATTAGTTACTTGTGTATCCTATATATATTGTAAATTATTCACTCTTTGAGTGTGGAATACGGTTAATGAGAATTCTTCCATTATTTCTATCTTGCTTCTTCTTTCTCAATTTCTCTCTGCAAATGTGTGTAGTATTTTCTAGCTAGATCTATTATGTGCAGGTTCAACACATTTACACTACAGACAAGGGTTTTCCCTGTGCTATAGCTCTTTGATATACGTGCAGGGTCAAATAGTAGTACTCGGCCCAATATCTCAGGGCATTAACTAAGGAGGCTAGACTGTGCCCTTAGTCGTACTACCTGACTACCCAGGTACTAGAGAGTATATTCCCGAGTGTTTTTCTCAATGGAACTATAACAGTCAGGCGGTCGATCGGTTTATCTAAAGAGGGCTTCAGGAAATCTAGGTCGATCTGTACACAGGTGTTGTCTGATGCACTACCACTCGAAGGAGTGCCAACAGGGGTTACAAGGGTGGCCAACATATGTGCGCTTAAGTACCACTTGTATTTCCTATGTGTATTAATCCCTCAACCGTGGGTTTATGCGCTTAATGAAAGATCTTTGTGGCTTAAAGACGTTGGAAGACGTCTCTACCCTGGAAAAAAAAAAAATTAACCCACAATTTCTACTGAGGAAAGCGATCTAATACCACTTGTAATATTCTAGATATAAAAAGTATGCATAATAGCAATAAAATTCTAGAAATGGCAGATAAACAACAATATAATCAGAACAACACTACAATAACACTGAAATGATATCAAAATAACACCAGAAAGAACACTTTAATTCTGAGAGCAATGTTCATGGGCCTCTTTGAGGGGGCAACCTCCAGTCGAACAGATCTCTATTACAATAATATCCAAGCTAGGGTTCTCATACCCTCGACTCCTATTTATACTAAATATGTCTATCAAAATAACCATCTAGAGGAAGATCCTTCTAGAAGCAAAAGATTATATTAGGTCTTCTTACATTCGACTTATTCTACTTTATTGCAAGGCCTTATTAATATTGACCTTTATTGCATCCGAATTTATTGTTCTACCTACGTGAGGGTTAGGTCCCTAACACCTAGACATCCAAAAACCTAACCCTAAGAGATTAAATGCCAAAAGTTATGTGGGCCCCGATGGGTAAGTTGGTACCTCAACTTCGTGGGGTCATAACTTTTGCATACGACCTTCATTTTTGGTGTGTGATAACCCGTTGGAAAGGTCTTTTCGAGAAATACACATTATACCTTCAAAAGCTTACTGTGTCTACAATTTGACTATGGAAATCCAATAAAACATTGTTTAGGGCCTCAAAATGGCCTTGGAAATACAAAAATATGTACTAACATGAAAACTTCCAAAATAAGTTAGTTGGATTAGGTGGGCGTCCACCAATCTCCACCTGGAAGATGTGTAGGGCTTCAGACAACCCCATAAGTGTAGAACCCAAAATTACAAATAAGTACAAAAGAACGTGTTGAACTAAAACTATCAAGAGGAGCCAGTTAGAATAGGTGGGTGGCCACCAATATCCACATGGATCAGTCCTCCCCCCTTATGAATAAATGGTATCCATTGTGTCGAGTGCCCCCATAATGTGAGGAAACTTATGTTGAATTGGCCCTGAGTGAGCCACTTTCCTTGGTGTAGGAGCTCACCTTCCTTGACAACTTGATAAAGTTGGATCCTCTACTAGAAAGTTCCCTTGACCTATGTGTCCACTATCCGATCAGTGGATGCATGTTCCATGAAGTCAGAGTTGAGCTTTGTTGGTGTCAATTGTTCTTCTATCTATGAGGTGTCCAATAATGGTGGAAAATATGGTCGAAGAAGGTCCACATTGAAAACTAGGTGAAAGCCAAGGAAGGGTGGAGTGTTGAGATCAAAATCATTGCTACCCATAGCCTTGGTAATAGTGTAAGGCCCATAACGAA
The DNA here is from genome assembly GCA_009831015.1 of Picea engelmannii. Lineage (NCBI taxonomy): Eukaryota > Viridiplantae > Streptophyta > Pinopsida > Pinales > Pinaceae > Picea > Picea engelmannii. Next base: position 68,030 of record ML785192.1, on the reverse strand, counting down.
GTGGGAGGAGATTTCGATGAGGCCCTGTAAGGCGCTCTTTCTGCAAATGTAACCAGACCTTGTCTCCCACCTGAAACTGGTGTGGTACTCGATGTTGATCATGGCGCTACTTGTACTTAGCATTGGCTTTCTATAAAATCTCATGGATCTGTTGGCAGATGTGTTGAATTCGCTCAATGAATCTGGTGGATTTGTCAGCTTCAGAATGAACATGGGAATATTCTACATGTGTGGTTGCAAGAGGTAGTCCAACATCAATGGGACCCAAGGGTTGGAATCCCAGCCCCACCTAAAAGGGATATGGTTAGTGGATCTATAGAGAGCCATGTTGTAGTTGTGTTGAACATAGGGAAGACTCGCATCCAATGTATGTGGATGCTTAGAGTTGTACATGCACGGGATTTGATTGATGACCTTTGTCTAGCCATCAGTTTGGGGCTGGAAAGCAGTGGATTTAGTGAGCCTAGTGTCCAACAGTGAGAAAAGACTCAACCAAAATGTGTTGAGGAACTGACTATCCTGATCTGAGGTGATGGTATGTTGTATCCCAAAATGTACCCACACCCGTTCAAAGAAGAGATTGGAAGTATCTTCCGCTGTGATTCTCTTCTTGTAGGATGTGAGAATGGCCATCTTTGAAAACCGATCAACCACCACAAATACACAATCAATTCCTAGCTTGGTGGATGGAAGGAAAAACATGTAATCCATTGATATGGATTACCAAGGCCTCTTGGGAGTAGGAAGAGGGGTGAATAAGCCTTTTTTCTTGATGGATGGCATGGAAATGGAACAGGAAGTACAATATCTGATACACTTGTTGATGTCCTATCGAATTTTTGTCCAATAAAAATGTTTCTGTAGAATGACCACAATTTTCTCCACACATAAATGTCATGTCATCTGACTGTAGTGAGCCTCCCAAATTAGCTTTGCACGCTCGCTTGCAAGAACACAGATATGGTCTAGATGGAATAATAGTCCATCCTGAATGTGAAAATCGGTGACATTCTCTCCTATACCCAAGATCTGATAGGTGGTGGCGAACTCTGGATCTTGCTGATTAACTTGGGGATACTCAGATGCCTCATGCCCACAGGAATGGAGAACGATGGTGGGTGCCACCATGGGAGGTTGACTAAGGAAGTCAATGACATGATTTGTGCTCCATGTCTTATACTTGATGTTGAGATGGAACTACTGTAGGTAGGTGGACCACTTTTGATGGTGGTCGTTTTGCAACTTTCCTTGTGTCTATATGAACTACAAAGGCTTGTGATCAGTGTGGATGATTGTATCCTTTACCATAATGTAATATTTCCATTGATGATAGGCTTGTAAAATGTATTACATTTCCTTGTCATAAGTGGGGTATTTCCAAACATTATCTGAGAGTGTCACACTATGGTATGCTATCGAATTATCGTGTTGAGTGAGAACTACGCCTACAACATAGTTGGATGCTTCAGTCTCAATATCGAACGGTTGTTGCAGATCGGGAAAGGAGAGTATTGGAGCTGAGCACAAGCGATGATTCATATCATCAAATGCTCATTGTTGTGCCTTCCTCCACTTGAAATTTTTCCTACCACTTCCCTTGGGAACTTGGTTGAGGGCCCATGTAATATGGGAGAATCCCAACATGAACCATCGGTAGAAGTTGGCAAGTCCCAAGAAGCTTCGAAGCTTGGTTAGTGTGGTTGGGGATGGCTAGTCACGAATGACTTGGATATTATATAGATCCACATGTACCCCATGCTCATCAACAATGTATCCCAAGTATTGGACCATGTTCATGCCAAAGGATCATTTTTCCAAGTTGGTATATAGCTTGTGCTAGTACAGAGTTCTCAAAACCTATTGAATATGATGCATGTGCTCCTCCCAAGTTTTGTTGAAGATGAGGATGTCATCCAAATATACCACCACAAAAGAGTTGGTGAAGGATCTCAATACATCATCCATCAACCTCATGAAAGTGGTTGGTGCATTTTTTAAGCCAAAGGGCATGACCATCCATTTGAGGAGACCTTCTTTAGATTTGAAAGCTATCTTCCATACATCATTTGGTTAGATGGGAACTTGGTGGTAGCCAAAATTTAGGTCATTCTTGTTGAAGGTTATCAATTCGGGGAATTGGGTAACGATTCCTGACTATGATTTTGTTTAATGCTTTGTAATCAATGCATATCCACCAAGGCATATCTTTCTGATACACTAGTACAATCGGGCTTCCGCAAGGGGAGGAGTTGGGTATGATGTGCCCATTTTGATGCAGCTCTTGGATATGATGCTTGATTTCGTCATTTTCCATCAGCAGTGATGATATACTGGTCCATTAGGCAAAAGTGCATCAAGGGTTCTATCAATTGGATGCTTGACTTGGCAGTGTGTTGGTACCCCGATGGGTGAGGAGAAGATTTCTCTATACTCTTCCACAATCCCCTCCACTTGCTTTTGGTGCAAAGAGAGGCTCTGTGTAGAGGCCATGGATGTGGCAATGACCTTCTGCTTACTATGAGCATGGTCACAAAGAAGATGAACTTCCCGTTCTGTGAAATGAACTTACTGCATTTCTTAGAAGAGATTAAATAAATCGTGGTAGGCAATGCTACCTCTGGTATCTTATACAATTGTATACCTAAAGTAATAATAACACTGTGGGGTCTAGAATCATACACAACATGTCACTTCCACAAATATGGTTGTCATAAAAGAACATCACAAACGTAAAGGGGATATGTTAGGGTCCTAACCCGCACATAGGTAGAGAAATATATTCGGATGTAATAAAGGTCAATATTAATAAGGCCTTTCAATAAAATAGAATAAGGCGGATGTAGGAAGACCTAATAGAAGATTTCACTTCTAGAAGGATCTTCCTCTAGATGCTTCTCTTGATAGACATATTTAGTATAAATAAGGGTCAAGGGTATGAAAACCCTAGCTTGGAGATTATTGTAATAGAGCATTGCTCGACTGGAGGTTGCCCCCTCGAAGAGGCCCGTGAACATTTCTTTCTGAATCAAAGTGTTATTCCTATTGTTGTTCTTATATCATTTTTGTGTTATTGTGGAGATTATGTTGGTTAGATTACTATTATTCTTCCATTTCTAGCATTTTATTTCTGTTCTGCATACTTTTTATATCTAGTATATTACAAGTGGTATCAGAGCACTTTCCTTGGCAGAAATTGTGGGAAATTGATTTTTCAAGGTAGAGACGTATTCTGACGTCTTTAAGCCATAGAGATATGTCATTACGCACATAAACCCGCGGTTGAGGGATTCATACATGCAGGAAATACAAGTGGTTCTTAAGCACACATCTGTTGGCCACCCTTGTAACCCTTGTTCGTACCCCTTCGAGTGGTAGCGCATCAGACAACACCTGTGTATGAATCGGCCTAGATTTCCTGAAGCCCTCTTTAGATAAACTGATCGGTCGCCTGACTGCTATAGTGCCACCGAGAACAACACTCAAGAAGATACTCTCTAGTACCTAGGTAGTCGGGTAGTACGGCTAAGGGTACGATCTATCCTCCTTAGTTAGTGCCCTAAGATATTGGGCCGAGTACTACTATTGGACCCCGCATGTATATCAAAGAGAAATAGCACAGGGCAAACCCTTGTCTGTAGAACCCTTGAATACCTAACCCTTGGGGGACAGAAACATAAACAAATTAACACAGACAGGATCTATTGTCACGCAAATGTGTTCGGGTTGCCAAGTAAACACCCATTTCTTTCTGGTTAAGCATTTGGGTATTTCATCATTGCAGTATTCTTCAAACCGGAGTATAACTCCACAGGTGTAAAAAAAAAAAGTCTGGAAATTTTTTCACCATTATTTGAGACTTATTCCATTGGATTCATCTCTTCGCCCTTATCACATTCATCCATATCATTTTTCGAAAAAAAAATTGACCTCGCCCGCCCCTTTTCAGTTCACCCATCCTCATGGCCCATACCCATAGCCAAGAATTGGAGTCTCGCTTCAACACCTTGCAATCTAGTTTCCTCGAGACCCAAAAAGAAGTGAAACAACTCAAGGCTACTGTTGCCTCCCTCGATACATCCATCAATACAACCATAAATACATTTGTGCAGTCCTTAATGGAGGAATTCAAACAAGAACTGACCACCCAGCTTGAATCTGTCTTTGCATCACTCTACACCAAACTGAAGATCCCTACAGATGACCCTTTCCCTGACGCCCCTCCAAAGATTGAAGGAGAACATTCCTCCCATTCCCATACCTTTCAGCCCCATCACTTTCAACGTGACTTATGCCTTCCGCGAGTGGATGTAACCAAATTTGATGGCTCGGACCCCACTGGTTGGGTCACCCAAATGGAACATTATTTCTCTTTATACGGCATTATAGATGACTTGGCCAAACTCTGGTATGGTGTTCTCCATCTAGATCAAGAACGCTAGCAATGGTGGCAATGGAGAAAAAATTCCCGTCAAGGGTATATTGCTTGGACCCAATTTGTGACTAAGCTTTATGAACTCTTTGACACTGACACCAACCATTTGGGTTGTTTGACAAAATTGAAACAATCAGGAACAGTCGAAGACTTTATAGCTTCATTTGAGCACCTGGGTTTTCGAATAGAGGGCATGACTGATGATTTCTTTTGAGAGTGTTTTATCAGTGGCCTCAAGGAGGAGATTCGGGCCCATGTCCTCATGGCTCGACCTTTGATTTGGGTGGAGGCTACTAAAAATGCTAAAGAAGCACAACAAGTGGGTGGAGGCTACTAAAAAATCTAAAGAAGCACAACAAGTTGTATCCTCTCAAAACCGTAAACCTTCCTTTATCCCTCGCCCTAAACCTATAAATCCCACTACTCCCTTAGCCCCATTAAAGATCAAAAAATTGACCAGGGATGAAATGGATGAATGCCAACTCAAAGGCCTTTGTTATAATTGTGATGACAAATATTTCCCGGGCCACAAATGTAAGGAACAAAACATTTTTATGGCCATCTCTGAGGATCTTTCGGAAGAGGATGTTGAAACTCCCCTTGTGCTTGATTCACCTGAAATCACTGACATAACCCCTCCCTCTGACCCTCCCGAAGTGGAACCGATCATTTCCCTCAATGCTCTCACTGGCTTCTCCGCCCCCCAAACCCTCAAGTTAATCAGTTACATCAAGCATCGGAAGGTCATCATTATGGTTGATAGTGGAAGCACCCATAATTTTATTCATCGCCGCATTGCCTAAGAAACCCATTTCTACATCCATGCTATCAACAATTTCCAAATCATGATTGCCAATGGTGGTTCCATGAAAGGTGGAGGGCGCTGTGAAAATGTCCGTCTCCAAATCGGTGACTACCACCCCAAATCCCATATGTTTGCTATCGACATGGGCGGTTGTGACATTATGTTGGGTGTAGACTGGCTAAGGACTTTGGGTCCCATTCTCATCGATTTTAAGGACTTAACCATGAAATTCGACTAGGAAGGCCACCAATATAAATTCCAAGGCATCATTTTTGGTTCACGTGAGGTCATTAGTTCCCATCGCATGGAAAAGATGCTCAAAAAAGGTCATTCTGTTGTCATTGCCCAACTCCATGCCATACAAGCAAAAGAGACACCCCTGGTGCCGCAAGACCTCCAAGCCCACCTTTCTAAACATCAAATGGTATTTTCCACTCCCCAAGGAATCCCTCCTTCCCACGGTGTTCATGATCATTCCATTCCCCTTGTACCAGGAATCCTTCCTCCCAATATTCGTCTGTATCGCCACCCCTTTTCACAAAAAAATGAAATTGAGAAAATGGTCCAGGAACTCCTTACTGTAGGAATTATATGTCCTAGTATGAGCCCTTACTCTTCTCCGGTAGTCATGGTCCTGAAGAAAGAAGGTTCTTGGAGAATGTGTCCTGACTTCCATGCCCTCAAAAAACTGACCATTAAAAATAAATTTCCCATTCCTGTCATTGATGACCTCCTGGATGAATTGAGTGGAGCCCAATTCTTTACTAAACTTGATCTTCTCTCGGGCTATCACCAGATAAGTATGAAAGAGGAAAACATCCCCAAGATGGCCTTTCGAACTCATGAGGGCCACTATGAGTTTTTGGTCATGCCCTTTGGCTTGTGTAACGCCCCCTCCACCTTCCAAAGCCTCATGAGTCATGTCTTCCGTCCTTTTCTCCATCATTTTGTCTTAGTTTTCTTTGATGATATCCTCATCTATAGAAAAACCTAGACAAACCATCTTACCCATGTGGATCGAGTTCTCCATCTACTCTCTCAGCACCAACTTTTTCTGAAACAGTCTAAATGTGCCTTTGGTGCCTCAGAAGTAGAATACTTGGGTCATCTGGCTGGCAAGGATGGCGTCAAGGTGGATCCGAAAAAGATTGAAGCTATGCAAGACTAGCCACACCCAAAGACTGTCAAAAGATTGTGTGGATTTTTGGGCTTAACAGGGTATTATCGCAAGTTTGTTAAGAATTATGGGAAGATTGCAACACCTCTCACCACTCTCCTCAAAAGGAACTCTTTCACTTTGACTCTAGTCGCTGCTCAAGATTTCCAAACCTTGAAGATGGCCATGTGCACCACTCTGGTTCTGGCCCTTTCTGATTTCACAAATACCTTTGTGTTGGAATGTGATGCCTTAGGGAAAGGAATCGGTGTTGTCCTTATGAAAGAGGGTCGACCTTTGGCCTTCACCAACAAGCAACTATTTGAAAGGAATCTAGGCAAACCCATCTATCAAAAGGAAATGTTGGCTATTCTGCATGTCATTGATCTGTGGCACCCTTATCTCTTGGGGCAATGTTTCCAAATTAAGACAGACCATCAAAGCCTCAAGTACTTTCTCAAACAATGCATTTCCTCCCCAGAGCAACAAAAATGGGTGACTAAACTCTTTGGCTATGATTATGAGATCATTTACAAGAAAGGCAAAGACAATGTGGTGGCGGATGCACTGTCCCGAAAATATGAAGATGAAGGATCCATTTTTTCTCTTTCCTTCATTGTACCAGATTGGCTCCAAGTTGTTTGCCAGGAATGGCTACAAGATCCAAAAAGTTCACATCTGATCCAGCAATTGCAGACTAATGCTCCAGCTCCCTCAGGGTACTCTTGGCTCCAGGATGAGCTTTGATACAAAGGCCATTTTTATTTAAGTAAACAACCAAAGCTTAAACCCACAGTACTTTCTGAGCTTCATGCTACACCCACAGCGGGGCACTCCGGGTTCACCAAAACCTATGACAGGGTCAAACGTTCTTTTTTCTGGTATGGTAGAAATAGGACATCCATAATTTTTTCACTGAATGTGATGCGTGTCAATGCAACAAGGGAGAAACAGTCAAGTCTCTGTGTACACTAAAACCACTTCTGATCCCACCTGCTATTTGGAAATATATCTCTATGAATTTATTACCGGCTTACCCAAATCGGGAAATAAATCAGTCATAATGGTGGTTGTGGATCGCCTTTCCAAATATGCTCATTTATGTGCTCTTCAATACCCATTTACTGCATCCACGGTGGCTCAAATTTTCATTGACCAGGTGTTCGTGCTCGAATCGTCGCCGGGTGAGCAAAAATGGGAGCACTAGCATGCCCTGTTGGGCTTGGCAAGGAAAAACAGGATGCTGTGGAGCAAAAAAGGTTAACAGAAAACAGAAAACAAAACAGAATACAATCTATCTAACAGCTGAAAGCAAATAACAATTCAAAAATAAACAAAAACATCAAACGTGAGACAAGGGAGTCATCAATTGTTTCAAGGCTTGATCTATTAGCGAAACCAGAGCACACGCTGAAGACAGAGATAGGGGTTCCCTCTCCCTCCAGCGGAAGGTCCTTCGGAGCCCTCAACACAATGCTTTCCTTACAAAATGAATAGAACTAAACTGAGTGATGAAAGAACTCTGGGTTAGGCCGCTGATGGATGGCTTGTCAAAGACTGAGCTATGAATCATCTGGACAACGTAACATTGCTTTGAATTCTCTGCTAAAACAATGAGTCTTCATGGCTATTTATAGCATTTTTCAGGCGGTCACGTAACCAACTTCCGGTGTAAACACGGACCTGTTTAGGGTTCACTTAAGCCATTAATTCACCGAATTTGCAGAGCCGACCCTGATCTGAAGGTCAAATCATCTTGGGGGCCGGTCCATTGGCGGTCGGGAGGC
>ML785192.1:6771-55728 GCA_009831015.1 Picea engelmannii | reverse complement strand
GCATTTTCCAGGCGGTCACGTAACCAACTTCCGGTGTAAACATGGACCTGTTTAGGGTTCACTTAAGCCATTAATTCACCGAATTTGCAGAGCCGACCCTGATCTGAAGGTCAAATCATCTTGGGGGCCGGTCCATTGGCGGTTGGGAGGCCGACTTAAGCAATTAATGCACCGTATTAGCATATGCACGACTTTTTGTGTTGATAGGCGCGCGTCGGGGCGCGCATGCGCCAGAAACACGTTTTTGTCCCGCGCATATGCGCGCGCACCAAGCTGCTGTAAAGTGCCCTTCAATTTTTGGTTACTTTGTATAGTTTTTCACCCTTCTGGAATGCTGTGAACTTAATTCAGTGCCATGAATGACTTCATTGTTGTTTTGATGATGTGGAGTTCTTGTCGCCATGTGCAGACGAAATTTCAGTGATAACACCAGGTCTTCAAGTTTCATGGCATGTCGCACTCTATTGTTTCTGATCGTGACCCAACTTTCAGAAGCAATTTTTGGCAAGAACTGTTCAAGCTTCAGAGCACCCAATTGCATCTCAGCACATCTTATCATCCCCAAACTGATGGTCAAACGGAAGTTGTCAACAAGTGTTTGGAAACATATCTGAGGTGTTTTGCCTCTGAAAAGCAAAATCAGTGGGTTCAATGGTTACCCCTAGATGAATGGTGGTACAACACTTCCTACCATAAAGCTACACACATGAATCCTTTTGAGGTAGTATATGGATAGAAGCCACCTTCAGTTATCTCATACTTACTGGGTACCTCAAAGGTCCAGGCGGTTGACCAAATGCTTACAGTTCGAGAGGATATTCTTCGTACCCTCAAAGAGAACTTGGTCATGGCACAGAATTCCATGAAGCAACAAGTAGATCAAGGTCGCTCTGAACGTCAATTTGCAGAAGGGGATCAAGTGTTTCTACGACTGCAACCATACAAGCAAACTTCCCTCAAGGCCGAGCATTGTCAGAAGCTAGCGACCAAATTTTATGGTCCTTATACAGTTCTCAAGTGTGTGGGACAAGTCGCCTATCAGTTAGCTATGCCCAGTCATTCGAAGCTACATCCTGTTTTTCATGTTTCATGCTTAAAGAAGGTGATTGGAACTTGGTTCCAAATTCAAACCAACCTTCCCGAGTTAGATGAAGAAGGATCCATTTGGATACAGCCAAAAGCAGTTTTGGACCAGCGTGAGCATCGCCTACGTTAGAGAACCATCAGGGAAGTGCTCGCCCAGTGGAAAGATACAACTCCAGCAGATGCCACTTGGGAACCAACTACCATTCTGCAGCAGTTTCCACATCTCAAGCCTTGATGACAAGGTTTTTTTTAAGGGGGTGGACATGTTAGGGTCCTAACCCGCACATAGGTAGAGCAATATATTCGGATGTAATAAAGGTCAATATTAATAAGGCCTTTCAATAAAATAGATTAAGGCAGATGTAAGAAGACCTAATAGAAGCTTCCGCTTCTAGAAGGATCTTCCTCTAGATGCTTCTCTTGATAGACATATTTAGTATAAATAAGGGTCGAGGGTATGAAAACCCTAGCTTGGAGATTATTGTAACAGAGCACTACTTGACTGGAGTTTTCCCCCTCAAAGAGGTCTATGAACATTTCTTTCTAAATCAAAGTGTTATTCATGTTGTTGTTCTTATATCATTTATGTGTTATTGTGGAGATTATGTTGGTTATATTACTGTTATTCTTCCATTTATAGCATTTTATTTCTATTCTGCATACTTTTTATATCTAGTATATTACAAGATAAATATCACAGAATACCCCGTCTTTGCAAGGATTGATGTCGTAGGGAAGATGACGCTATTTGCTAACATGGAGATCTCTTCCTTGGCGAATCGATCCGATGGTGTAGGGTTGCGGGTGCAGTTTCCTTGGTAGGTCCAGCCACTAGACGACCTCTACTGAGATCATGTTCTTCTGACTCCCACTATCGAAAATGAAATGAAGCAGATCCCCCTTTACCCACATCTATGAGTGAAAGAGGTGTTCCCCTTCCTTTGGTTCTTCTGGTTCGCTTGGCTGGACTTTGGTGGTATTGATCATGGCACTGGGTTCGACATCGATAATCCGCTTCCCTCCTTCTATATTTGATTCAGAGTCAGAATCTACCTCTGACTCAGAATATTTCATCTCGATCACCAGTGACTTCTTGAAGGGGCATTCTTCAAGGTTGTGAAAAGGTATTTTATGGTATTCACACCATTTTCCTGTGTCCTTTAACTTCTCATTGCCCTTCTTGTGTTGCATCTTGGACTAGTTGTCCTAAGAGTGGCCATCTTTGTTATGTCCCTTTTTTTATAGGTTGGGGATGCCTTTTCCCTGCTTCGGCTATGAGGAGTTTTTAGATCCAAACTCTCTCCTCTTCTGCTTAAATTTATGATCGATCTTGACAACATATCTATAATCCGTACACAATGATGCAATGCCCAGAAACTCAATTTCAGTTTGAATGTATCTATGCAGACAGCCGTAGTATTTTATCACCAGATTTCATTCAAAGTATTTGATACCCAATTTGGTGTGCAGGGTATGGAAACTATTGGTGAAATATGGTACCATCTCGTCCCCTTCCTAACGCGGGGTGGTCCATCTTGTGTACTGGTCCTCATAGCTTCCAACAATATAGTATTGTTCTTTAATGGCATCCCTAAAGGAATCCCACATGGGGGCGACCACAAATATTGCAAATTCCTCTATGGACCTTTGCTTAGAGTAAGTATCCCATCATTCCTTAATATGGGGGACAACCTTGAGGAGTGAAAAAGTAATCTTTTCCCTATCGGAAAAATTGTGGACCAAAAAATATCCTTCGAAAAGATTCAACCATTTATCTAAAACATCTGCATCTATCAATCCTTTAAATAATGGAATATAAAAATTTACCTATACCTTGAAGTGGGTTGCATGGTCACTTGATAAAGATGCATCTCCTATGGGTAGTCACCGAAGGATCTATGCAAAGTTGTCCATCATTTTGTTCATTTTTTGCGTAAGCGCTTCCTTGAGAAACATTTTAAAAGGATCTCCTACTCCATCATCTTACTTTTCGTCCCCCATGGGTCGTTATCGGGCTCAACGCGACCGATCTGGAAAAGGCTTGACTGGTTTGAGTCCCAACTTCTTGTACCCATATCTTGTCAGGACATGCATGAAGAAAAATAAATGAAGAGAATACCACTCTAATACAATTGATCTAGATTTATGAGTGGAATGAAATGAATAAAAGAATGAGTACAATAACACAGAGATACAGAGAACAACAACATATATCCAGTGAATGATAACTTCTATTGAATAAATAAAATAGGTTGAAACTGTAAAACTACAAAACTGAAACAACTTGCTCGAATGGTTGTAGTTATCTCTGAGAAGAGATGTGGATGATACGTGCATTTGTCTAAGAAGAATGATTATAATGAGGCTCCATAGGCCTTTTTAACATTACTCATGAATACCAAAACCCTAGACATCCAAAAACCTAACCCTAGGATATGAAATATCAAACGTTATGTGGGCCCCAATGGGTAAGTTGGTACCTCAAATTCCTAGGGTCGTAAATTTTCCATACGACCTCCATTTAAGGTGCATGATACCCCGTTGGAAACATCTTTTCGAGAAATACACATTATTCCTTCAAACTATAACTTTGTCTACAATTTGACTGTGGCAAGCCAAAAAAACATTGTTTAAGGCCCCAAAATGACCCTGGAAGTACAAAAAGATGTACTGACATGAAAACTTACAAAATAAACCAGTTGGATAAGGTAGGCAGCCACCAATCTCGACCTGGAATATGTGTAAGGATTTAGACAGTCTCGTAAGTGTAGAACCCATAATTACAAAGAAGCACAAAAGAATGTGTTGAACTAAAACTGTCAAGAGGGGCCAGTTTGAATAGGTTGGTGGCCACCAATATCCACCTAGATCCGAGAGAGATATAAGAAGATATCAAAACCTTCCCTCTAAGGTTCAGATGAAACAGATCAATTATTTTTGGTTAAAGAGAATCAAATGTCTAAAAGAGTTGTTGTCTGAGTGTGATAATATTAACATTAAAAGTGGTGATAGATTCTTCAAACTTGTTGATTTGAAAAAGAAGTTATATGGACCACATTTAATAATGGATACAATACTTTTATCAAGGGAGAAGCTACTATAACAATTGTAAGCATTAGTAGTTGTCTTCAGATTCGATTTGTTGCTATCATGCACAACAAGTGTGTGCGCTTTGGAGATCTTGTCTTCTCCCATTTTGTTGATCTTGTCTTACTCATGCGTTAGGGACTCAATGACCAGATCCAGTGATGGAATTATCCAAGTTTCTCTCGATGTGAAACTGATTGTATGGAATTTTGAGACCAAGACTGCATACTCTATACCACGCTTTGACAAAATGACAAGGATAATTTGTTTTTCTCGCATAGATTTTTCAATATTGCATCCCTTTAGCTGAAGAACAAGAGACTTGAAATTTGTGAATAAGTCTTGTATATTATCAAATATTCTTAGATCCAATGAATTAAACTCAATCTGGAGCATGTGGCCTCTCATATCATCTTGTTTTCCAAATATATCTTCGCGAGTGGTCCAAATAGCGTTTAGAGTAGAACAAGATTCAATATGAAACAATATCTCGGGATACATTGACATGAAAATGAGATCGAAGGCCTCATCCATGAGGTTAAAGTATTTGTTTTTATCGATTGTTGATATTGGTTCCATATCTATAGCCATGGTTATTTGGTACAAGCCTCTACCTTTGAGCTGAAGTAGGTTTTTTAGCTTCCACTCAAAATATTTGTGTGGCATAAGAAGAGTTAACGAGGAAAAATACATACTTTATGACTTCTACAATGTTCTATACCTGTAAATAAGTGCATGTTCCCCTTGCTCCTAGCAACCTGTGGGCTCTGATACCATGTGAAGTTTTGGTGAAAACTTCACATAGAACCTAACTAGTAGAAATTCACACAAAGCTTGCTAAAGAAACAAAGAGAGAAAAAGAATAATGAATTGTATTAATTCAATGTGAGAATGGGATAGTACACTTGATATACTATACATGGCTGAAGTAATGTGCCATAGTAGTGATCTAGAGATATTTGGACACTCAGTGATAGAAACCAGAATGAACTACCACCTAGTCCTAGTTAATCGGCCATGCACTCATCAGTTAACTAGTGAAGACTAGTGAAGTGGAGAGAATATCATGCATGCACAGACCTATCGGCCTCCGGGACCGAGATCTGCTCACAGGATCGTTCTATATGCCCTTCGAGCCAGATCATCTCTTTTGATTCTCACTATAATATGCTAATTTATCGATTCACGGGTCCTTTTCGGCAACTCGCAATCTCGCGAGTTCACGAGTCGTGACTCCCGACTCTTCCTTCTCAAATATGCGATACCCGAGATCGCGAAATGATTATGGTTCCTTCTCCGTCAACACCTTCCCTCGCGCAACCATCGGTTAGGCTAAGTGCTAACACCTCTTTCCTTTCATGCCTTCGCGAGTTCAAAGGTCCAAACCTGGCACCTTTCTTTCTCGAACCCCCGAGAGGCGAGATTTGACTTTTCTCCTCTCATTCTCGCTACTCACGACTTCGCGATTTGAAGGCTCAAGCTTCCGTTCCCTTATCTACCGAATCCCCGAGATGCGAGAGGTCAACGGGGTGTTGACTACTCCCTATAGGTGGCATGTGTCCATTGGTTAAATTTATGGGCCCACTGTGTAGTTCTGCCATGTGTCTCTTAGGTGCAACCTCGACACTTCGCGGCTTCGCTTCTCGCAACTTCGAACACCCAAATTTTGGGCTCTCACCCGGTGAACCTTCGAGTTCATGAGATCCTCTAATATCTGCCACCTATCCTCCTCCGATGGATGGCTTATATTACTTTGCTATCTCGGGACTTCACCTTTCGCGAGTCTCGTTACAAAGGTTTCGGCCCTTCACCTCCTAAAACCCCGAGATGCGATTTCGCGGGTGATCCAACGGCCCTCATTGGTTTGGATCCTACGGCTTGATTTTCCCGATCTTGCACTGGATGAATGCTATCATAAGTCCCCTGCTCCTCTGTGAGATCTTACAGCTTCTAGGACTTCGCGAATCCTCCACGGAGGATTCTGACCGTCAAATTCCTCCTTGACAATTTTGGAGAAATGAACATGGTATCTTCACAAAAACTTGTCTGCCAGCAAACCAAAGTGGTTGCGCCTCCTTTCCAGACTTCAGGGCAGTAAACTTCCTGATATTTCTCCAACTCCGAGTCTTAAAGAAGACTCCTTCATGCACTCCTTGCGGCGACTCCTTCTATTCCTTCAAATAATTTGGAGTCCTTCGACTCTGCGCACTCCCTGCAGCAGTGGTCCTTCAACAATTTCTCAGGTTCACTAACTCTGAGACTCTACTCGCCTGCGCACACCTTGTATAGCTCATGTGCTCAACTTGCACTTCTGCGAGAATGAGAATAGTGTTATCTCTCCTGAGCTTTCAGAGATGAACTCTGACTTCTGTCAACGCACACCTTGCGGACAATTTCACTGCACTCCTTGCAGGAAAACTCTTGCTCTGATAGAGAAACAATTGAAACTCATTCTCTATTCTCCCTCTCTTTAGATTTTAGACATTAAAATGAAATCATACATTCACACATCAAAGCAAATGCATAACAGGGAATAAACATCCATGAACATAACATTCATAATGCATACATAGAGAACAATTATGACACCATGAATTTGAATCGAAGCTCTTCCTATTAATTCAAATCTCTATACATGGGTATTTTCAACTACATCTCTCTGCTCTCTTCTCTATGCTCTATGCTCCTAATGCTACTAATCTTGCTAATGTTACAATGATACAAGTGTGGGTGTCTATATTTGTTTTCCCTCCAGCTCCTGAAACTGTCAAATCTAGGAAATTAAAGCTATCTACTTACAATAACTAAAATAAATGCCTTCACCTACTACAGAAGAGAGTGGGACGCTCAAGGCCTATTTACAATCAAGAAGTATGCCCTTTCCTTAATTGTTTCATTTAAGTTTGGCGCATCCAACTTCAAAAATATTTCAAACAATTTTATCATGTGCCAAAATGCATTGGTGCTTGCCCCACACTCGCTTGATGCTGGTGATGCTCCTACATCATACTCCCTTGCTTGAAAATTTTCATGGGCTCCTGTCCATGAGCTCTTGCAAGGTCTATCCATGCTTCTGAATTTCTGCTTCATTCTCCCAGCTGGCATCTTCAACTGGATGTCCCTTCAACTTGACCAAGTATTCAAAGTATTCCTTTCTTCTGGTCTTCTGGTTGACTCTTTTGTCCAGTATGCTTTCCATCTGTGGCTTTTCTACAACTGGCATCTGTTTAGTCCACTGAACCTCTGATTTTTCATCACTTGTTCCTTCTTTATCTTTGTATGGGTACAAATTTGAGACATTGAATATCGGATAAATTCCAATCCCATCGGGTAATTCAATCTCATAAGCATTTGCACCAAATTTCTTCAAGACCTTACATGGTTCGATCTTCTTCATCTTCAGTTTGTTATATGTCCCCTTCGGGAACCTTTCCTTCATCAGATGTGCCATAATCAATTCACCAACCTCAAATTGAAGTTGTCTCCTGTGTTGATCTGCTCTGCGCTTATACTCTTGGCTCGAGTTCTACAATCGCTCTTTCACCTGGCTGTGAAGTTCCTTCATTGCTTCGGCAAAATCGTTTGCACTAGCACTCCTTGTTGCATTCTGTTCTGAATCTCTCAATTCTGAAACTCCTCTTAGTTGCATGCCATAGACAATCTGAAACGGACTCTGTCCCATGCTTCTGTTGATTGAATCGTTGTAAGAAAACTCTGCTTGTGGTAATATGTTGTCCCACTGGCTGTGGTGTTCTGTCACCAAAGTTCTCAGCAATTCTCCCAAACTTCTGTCCACCGCTTTTGTCTGTCCATCCGTCTGAGGATGATAAGTTGAACTAAACGACAAGTTCATTCCCAACTGTTTCCATAAGGTTCTCCAGAAGTGTCCTATGAACTTAGTGTCTCGATCCGAAACTATTCTCCTTGGTAAGCCGTGAAGTTGAATGACCTCTTTGAAAAATAGATTCGCAATGTGAGTTGCATCACTGGTTTTCTGACATGGTATGAAATGTGCTATTTTGGAAAATCTATCCACTACCACAAAGATTGAGTCAAACCCTCTTTGTTTTCTTGGCAACCCCAATATGAAGTCCATGCTGACTGCATCCCATAGCCTGTCAGGTATGGGTAACGGTTGATAAAAATCCTACATTTTGCCTCTTCCCTTTTGAATGTTGACAAATTCTACATCTGTCCACGAATTTTTTTGATGTCTGCTCGCATTCCTGGCCAAAAATATGACTCATTCAACTTTGCAAACATCTTGTCATGACCGAAATGTCTGACCAATCCTCCACTATGTTTCTCCTTCAGCAAATTCTCCCTCATGGAGCATTTTGGAATACAAAGTTGATTACTTTTAAACAGTAATCCTTCCTGGATCATGTATTCTACCCATTGGCTTCTATCCCTGAGAATTGGATTCTCGGCTGCTTCATATGCCTCTTTAAAATCTGGATCATCTTTGTACATGTCCCTGAGATCATCAAAACCCAGTGTTATGACTTTGAACTCCTGCAACAGCAAACATTTCCTTCTCAAAGCATCAACAACTTTCTTAGCAGTTCCAGAAATATGCTTAATTACAAAAGTAAATTTCTTCATGTATTCAACCCATTTAACATGTCTCTGATTCAACTTCTCCTATTGAGTCACAAATTGCAAAGCATGATTGTCACTGTATAAGACAAACTCCTTCGGGATTAAGTAATGTCTCCAGTTTTTCAATGCCTGAATAATAACATAGAATTCCTTATCATATGTGGAGTAATTCACTTTTGCTTCGTTCAGCTTCTCGCTGAAGTATGCTATCGGCCTGTCTTCTTGACTCAAGACTGCCCCTATGGCAAATCCACTTGCATCACATTTTACTTGAAATGTCTTTGTAAAATCAGGCAACACCAAAATTGGTTGTTCCGTGATTTTCTTCTTCAACAAATTGAATCTTTTCTCAGCCTCTTCTGTCCAGTGAAAAGACTTGTGTCTCTTCTTCAATGTGTCCATCATCGGTGCACTAATTCCACTGAAATTCCTGATGAACTTTCGGTAGAAACTAGCCAATCCATGAAAACTTCTCACCTCAAAGATATTCTTCGGTGATGGCCAACTCTTAATCACCTCCACCTTATCTGGATCCATCCTCAATTTATCTGCAGAAATAACAAAACCCAAATAAATGAGCTCTCTCTTCATGAATGAGGACTTCTTCATGTTTATCAGCAACTTCTCTTGCTGTAATATCTTCATCACTGTAGCCAAATGTTTCAGATGCTCTGCCTCTGTTTTACTGAAAATCAGTATGTCATCAAGATACACAATGACAAATTTTTCGATGAACTCCTTCAGGACTTCATTCATCAACCTCATGAAAGTACTCGACGCGTTTGTTAAACCAAACGGCATAACAAGCCATTCATACAACCCTTCATTAGTCTTGAAGGTTGTCTTCCATTCATCACCTTCTCTCATACGAATTTGATGATATCCACTTTTCAAATCAATATTTGAAAAAAATTTGGCTCCACTTAAGCAATCCATCAAATCATCCATTCTTGGCAATGGAAATCTGTACCTGGTGGTTATCTTGTTGATCGCCCTCGAGTCAGTACACATCCTCTAGCCTCCGTCTTTCTTTGGACTAAGCACTTTCGAAACAGCACATGGACTCAAGATTTCTCTGACCAAACCTTTGTCCAACAAATCCTGGACTTGTCTTTTGACCTCTTCATTCTCCTATGGCGTTAATCTCTATGCTGCTTTGTTTGGAAAACTAGCTCCAGGTATGAGATCAATATGATGACTCACACTTCTGATCGGTGGCAACGAATGAGGTAGTTCATCCACTACTATGTCAGTGAACTCTTCCAATAGCTTCTGAACCTCTTCTAGTAAATCATCTACCCTTGTACTGGTTAAAATAATTTTAGGTTTCTGACCACAATGAATTGTGGTTCCTCTTTCTTAACCTTTGTAAGAAGTTCCTTCCCACTCATGAGAAGTATAGTGTTGCTTACTTTAGGTTTCACCTCCTTATCCTTGATTGGATGTAACATGTGAGTTCTCCCATTCTTCTCTAGGGTGTATGTGTTCTTTCTCCCATCATGAATCACATTTATGTCATATTGCCACAGTCTACCCAACAATAAATGACAAACATCCATGGGAATAACATCACAAAGTATTTCATGTTTATACCCTCCTATTTTAAACTCAACTAAACATTGTTTAGTGACATTTACCTGATGTCCTTTTTGTAGCCATGAGACTCTGTATGGGCTTGGATGTTCAATAGTCTCCAGCTCCAGTTTTTCTACCATCTCTGTAGAAACGAGATTATTTGTGCTACCACTATCCACAATGACCTTGCATACCTTGTCCTTGGTTTTGCAAGCAGTCCGAAAAAAATTGTTCCTTTGCACTGGATTCTCCACCTCCTTCTCTGGCGTTAAGATAACTTTTCGCATCATCAATGATCTTTCACCTTCAGCATCCTCTACCTCAACATTTTGCCTATGTGCTTCAGCGATGTGAGTTTCACCACCTTCTTTCTTTTTGTCTGGACATTCATAAGACTTGTGTCCATTCTTTCCACATGTGAAGCATTTAACCACTCCAGCTCTTCCTCTTCCTCTACCTCTGGTACGAGGAAAAATGTTTCCATCAGCATATTGACCTCTCTATTCAGTCTATTACCCTCTCTATGAACTTCCACCTCTCTCAGTTTGACTGTAAGGTTTCTTCCAATCCTCTTTTTGTTTCTGATTTCTATCTTGGGCAACTGATTTGCCTCTGGCTTGACTTCTGCCTCGGCCTCTTTGACCCTTATTTCGGCTCAGCTTCTCTTCAGATTTTAGAGCCATATGACAAGCATCTTCCACCGTTCGGATGGTTATCATGCTCATCTCATCCTGAATGGTGTATCTTAGACCATTCATGTACCTGGAAACTTTTTCATCATCACTTTCGCGATGACCTGCCCTGATGTTCAACCCGTAGAATTCTTCAGTATATTCCTTTACTATCATCAGTTTCTGTCTCAAATTCTGCATTCTTCGAAACAGGGTAATTTGGTAATCCCTAGGAATAAATTTTTCCTTCATCTTCGCAATCATCCTATCCCAACTCTTAATTTTCTGCTTGTCTTTGCAACGTCTGTCAGCTTGTAGCTCATCCCACCACAATGTTGCATGTCCTTTCAATCTTGTGACCGCATGTTTGACCTTTTTGTCTTCCTCGACATCTTCATAGTCAAAATATGTTTCTAGAGCTCTAATCCAGTCTAGAAGATCTTCGGCATCCAGATTTACCTCATATACTGGAATTTCCATTTTTGCCTTAGCAGCCATTCTTGCAACAGCCCTAATCAGCCGTCCGTTTGCTGCATCTTCTGCTGTGACCTCTTCTCCTTCATGTTCGACCTCATTTTCACTTTCAGAATCACTAAGATCCCCAGCACTGGCTGTGCACCTCTATGATGTCTCCATGTCTTCGAGCCTGGCGCGTAGGTCACACATCTCTCTCTCCATGGATGGATCAGGCATCTACATACCCCTTCTTTTTGGCATTTCCCTATCCTCTGGTGGATCGGGTGTTTGTCTATCTCTTCTTCTCGGCGGCATGGTGAATCTCCCTTTTCCCTGCTACAGAAAGAAAATAAATCTTTATGTTCTCTGATACCAATTGGTGCAGACCTATCAGCCTCCGGGACCGAGATCTTCTCACAGGATCATTCTATATGCCCTTCGAGCTGGATAAGCTCTTTTGATTCTTACTGGAATCTGCAAATTTATCGATTCACAGGTCCTTTTCGAAAACTTGCAATCTCGCGAGTTCGCGAGTCGTGACTCCCGACTCTTCCTTCTCAAATCCGCGATACCTGAGATCGCGAAATGATTATGGCTCCTTCTCCATCAGCACCTTCCCCCACGTGACTGCTGGCTAGGCTAAGCGCTAACACCTCTTACCTTTCGCGCCTTTGCGAGTTCAAAGGTCCAAACCTGGCACCTTTATTTCTTGAACCCCCGAGAGGTGATATTTGACTTTTCTCCTCTCATTCTTGCTACTCGCGACTACTCCCTATAGGTGACGTGTTTCCATTGGTTAAATTTCTGGGCCCACTATGCAGTTCTGCCACATGTCTCTTAGGTGCAACCTCGACACTTTGCGGCTTCGCTTCTCGCAACTTCAAACACCCAAATTTTGTGCTCTCACCCGGCGAACCTCCGAGTTCGCGAGATCCTCTGATCTCTGCTACCTGGCCTCCTCTGATGGATGACTTAGATTACTTCTCTATCTTGGGACTTCGCCTTTCATGAGTCTCGATACAAAGGTTTCTACCCTTCACCTCCCGAAACCCCGAGATGCGATTTCGTGGGTGATCCAACGACCCTCGTTGGTTCGGATCCTACAACCCGATTTTCCTGATCTTGCACTGGACGAATACTGTCGTAACTCCCCTGCTCCTCTGCAAGATCTGATGGCTTCTGGGACTTCGTGAATCCTCCATGGAGGATTCTGATCTTCAAATTCCTCCTTGACAATTTTGGCAAAATGAACACGGTATCTTCACGAAAACTTGTCCGCCAGCAAACCAAAGTGGTTGTGCCTCCTTTCCAGACTTCAGGGCACTAAACTTCCTGATCTTTCTCCAACTCTGAGTCTTAAAGAAGACTCCCGCACGCACTCCTTGCGGCGACTCCTTCGATTCCTTCAAAGAATTTGGAGTCCTTCGACTCTACGCACTCCCTGCAGCAGTAGTCCTTCAACAATTTCTCAGGTTCACTAACTCTGAGACTTTACTCACCTGTGCACACCTTGTATGGATACTGTGCTCAACTTGCACTTCTGGGAGAATGAGAACAGTGTTATCTCTCCTGAGATTTCAGAGATGAACTCTGACTTCTATCAACGCACACCTTGCGGACAATTTCACTGCACTCCTTGTAGGAAAACTCTTGCTCAGATAGAGAAACAACTGAAACTCATTCTCTATTCACCCTCTCTTTAGATTTCAGACATTAACATGAAATCATACATTCACACATCAAACCAAATGCATAACCGGGAATAAACATCCATGAACATAACATTCATAATGCATACACAGAGAACAATTACGACACCATGAATTTGAATCGAAGCTCTTCCTATTAATTCAAATCTCTATACATGGGTATTTTCAACTACAACTCTCTTCTCTCTTCTCTATGCTCTATGCTCCTAATGCTGCTAATATTTCTAATGTTACAATGATACAAGTGAGGGTGTCTATATTTGTTTTCCCTCCGGCTCCTGAAACTGTCAAATCTAGGAAATTAAACCTATCTACTTACAATAACTAACATAAATTCCTTCACCTACTACAAACGAGAGCGGGACGCTCAAGGTCTGTCTACAATCAAGAAGTACGCCCTTTCCTTAATTGTTTCATTTAAGTTTGGCACATCCAACTTCAAAAAGATTTCAAACAATTTTATCATGTGCCAAAATGCATTGGTGCTTGCCCCACGCTCGCTTGATGTTGGCGATGCTCCTGCATCAATGCACATGGGTAGATCCTTCCTAGTGATGATCCCAAGGTTATTGCACCTTAATTGGTGATTATATGAATGTGATCATGCAACACTTGGTGATAATACCAAGGTTTCCATGCATGAATCAACTTCACTAGTCTAACTAACATACAACTAAATGATGATTGAAGAGGAGTGGCACCTTTATATCAGGAGGGAATATTCTCATATAGGAGAGAATATTATCATCTATGAATGGCGCCCTCAATTTAGGCTAGTAAACTTAGGAAAAAGAACTACTAGGTGGGTGTGAGTGTGAAATATCTCCAACATCACCCACAAGATATTGATTCTTTGATACAAAAATAACAACTAATTGCATGTGCATAGATTAATCCCATGTAAGATTCTCATACAAAATATTAAAAGAAGGAATTTTAAAATCTAATCCAAGTGCATCCATACTGGAATAAAAGGTAGAAGAAAATACTTGAAAAATACCTTCCAGCATAGACAAAATATATAAAAAAAAAAAATCCTTCTTCATCTATTTTTTTTTCCACAACCTTTCAACTATAAAATATTCAATGGAAGAATGGTCATCATGTGTGTTATCACACTAAATTTCCTTGGGTATTTTTAGTTTGTTTGCAATCCTTTTTTAAGCCTTATATATATTTTTTTTCTTTTAAGGTCTCAATCCCTTTAAAATTTATGATTGGTAGGACCCCTTGGATGATTAAAGTTTTTGAGTCTTAGCTCTAATTTGATTCTCAAATTGATTTTTGATCCTTAAACCATTTCTAGCTCATGTTTTATCTTGGTCCCCTTCATGATTTTTCCCTAGGTCGATCCCTCCCATGACTAGATTTAGGTGACACTCCTCTCTCCTCACTCATGACCTCATAGGCATACCTCAACGTCCTCGCTTACCTTTCTAATCACATTTTGAAGTGGATGTGCTGCCTACTCATCAGGAAGTTTCGTAGCGCCTATCACGTTCATCACACTTCCACCCCGAGCCATGATTGCCACGACTGATGTCATGTCCCTTATTTTCAGTGCCAAAATTCGGTTAAAGATGCCTTCAAAGATATTGCATTTATGAGATTTTGTAACGGTTTCTAATTTGAAAGACTCAATAGCGTTGCGCTACACAAATTCATAAGTTCTAATCAGGCGATCACATGTCAACTAAATACGATGCTGAGAAATATTCCAAGGCCGAAGTTCTCTCAAATTTCATCTTAAGATTGCATTGAAGATCTCAACAGGTGTCTACTCCACAGGTATCCCATGCTGCCTCCTCTGCATATTAAATTTTTACAGGAAGTTTGTGCTTGGGTTTTGGTTTTCTAAGTTTGCACAGTGGTAAACGATCCATCATTGTATGATAGCTTCACCTCCTCTCTTTTTCAGACCTGTAAACCTCATGGCCCTTATATGATTCAGATTATTGTTGCATGCCTTAGCCATTGAAGTTGCAAGCTCTTGACTAGTCTATCCTCTGTGTATGTGTTACGCTACCCAGAGGCATTTCGGGAGTCGGGAAATCAGGAATCCCATGGACAAGAAGTCCTTGTAATTCGGAATCGCGAAGTCTGAAATTCCGACAAGGAAGGGAAAGCTCCATCGTGGGGGCGGAGATCGGCAGTCCCGAGAACAAATGTATTTAGGCATTTGAAACCCTGAAGTCCCGATAGAAATAAGGGATCATTGGTTTCATGGGCGATCACAGCCGTTTATCGTGCTAAAGGAGAAAAGGGTTTGTTAACTGACGTCATATCGGGAATCGGAGGATCGCGAGTCCTGAGGACAAATGCATTTCGGCATTGAAAAGTCTGAAACCCCAATAAGCAGTGTGGTTGCGGTCATGTGGGGGAAGGTGATGTGGACCAAAGGCCTAGCCTGAAGGGCTAGCTGAAGTCAGAGCGCATCGGCAAATCGGAGATCAGAATTTTGAGAGGACAGGAACTCTTGTCAGCAGGAAGCACGAAACCTCGAAACCTAAAATTATCATCGGGGAAATGTCACAGGTGCGTGAAGAAGAGGTCGTGACAGGGAAATAAGGACCTATGGATCGGGTTTGGCAGTTCGCTGTTGTGAGCTTCGAGGATTTTCATTGTTGAGAAATCAACGAAAAAGTTTGATTTTAGGTAGTGGGTATGTTACAGAGCCCATGGAAAGAGAGGCCTTTCAGAGAGTAGGGTGCCTCTCTTTCTGTTAGAACTTGCAAAGAGGCCACCCAGAGGTAGAAAAAGAGTTTACATTACATTTTGATGGCAAGAAAACCAAGGTTGGGGATTTGGAATTTGAGGTAATTGAAGCCTCTATCTCAGCTGTAACAGGGATCCCCATTATAGGTGAAAATTGGTTCAAGGCCATGGTTTCGAGTTCATCCTTTGCTAAGGATCTCTTTAATCCTGAATATCAAGCCAATGAATTGTCTAAGAGTATGCCAAGAAGTCAATTGGTTGAACAGTTTGACAGATTATTGAAGATCATACAGAGATATTTTACTTGTGAAGGGAGATTTAACACATTGTACCATTACCACATAAGGTTGTTGTTTCATTTTACTAGTAAGGCTGAGATGAATATTCCCTATTACCTATTAAGAATCATAGGTAAAATTTCAGATAGGTTTCAAGCCAAATCTAAGGATGTGGATTCTAGCCTTTTCTACTCTAGATTAATCAAAATACTAGTCTCTGAGGAATTGGGTAAGAAAGAGATTTCATGGGAACATTTTGTGGTTACCTCTCATTTCAAGTTGGATCTAGCACCAACTCCTCAATCACAGAAGGAAAGTCCTTTGTCACCCACCAGTACTTTTAAAGCAGGGACCAGTAGGAAGAGAAAGGGCAGAACCCCTATTCAAGTTCCATAGATCAGCAAGCAGGTCATAGAGGTTGAGGAGGAAGTTTGTCCTTCACCACACAGAGATTTTTCACCACCTCCTCCACCAGGGTTAGAAGAGGTGCCTTCTTCTACCAAAGTTTCATCCAAGAAAGGGAAGAATCTCTTCTTTCCCTCTTCTCCTCCAGCAGTTGAAATCAAAGGTAAAAGACCTTTCACAAGGCCATCAATTCCTAAGGAGGTTTTCAAAGAGTAGTCCTTACCTGAGCCCCCTATTCAAAAGAACAAGGGTAAAAGCATTGAAAATATTGTGGAGGAAAAATCAGAAACCCTTATTCAGAGGAATAAGGGTAAAGGTAGTTCTCATCCTACTGAAGGGAAACAAGAAACCCCTGTACATAAGGGTAAGGATAAAGGTACTAAAAGACCTTTTGGAGAGTAAAGATGAAACCTCTGAGAAAGGCATTGAGAAACCTATTGAAAGAAAAGATGAAACCCCTGTGTTGATAAAGAAGAATGAAAGTAAAGTCATCAAGGAACCTGATGAGGTAGACAAACCATTTCCCATGAAGGAGGAAGAGGAGTCTGAGAAAAATCCTAGTGAGACTGTACATGCTATTGTTCCTCCTGACAGTCAGACCTACAAAAGACTTATCAAGCAGCTTAGAGATGAAAGAAAATAAATAGCTCATCTTAAAGCATAAGATAAGGTCAACTTGGCTCAGATGAAAGAGCTCATGGATGGTTACAGTCACACCCTTGACTTGGCAAGATTTGTAGCAAGGAGGGCCCATCCCCTTCATAGACAACTAAGGAATCTCTACAGGCAGAACAAAGGCTTCCAATCACAGAACATGAAGCTAAAAGTAGAGCTAAAGCATTTTCAAGATGAGGTAGCCCAAAGAAATCTACAGGTGTTGTTTGAAGCTGCCATCGAAGATGACAAACCCACAGCTAAGGAGAGCACGGCTACACCAAAGAAGCCTGTCAATGCTAAGAAGAAGAAGTATGATGTGTCAATTTAAGATACTCTTTCTACCAGAAAGAGTATGAGGTTAAGTGTCAAAATGACAAAATAGTTGGTAAGGGTAAGCCCCATTTTTGAGGATTCATATTTTTGGGAGGGTTAACCAATATGCAAATATTATCTCTACCATCTATACAAGCTTATAAGTTCTTGACTATTTGGGTTTTGGGTCTTTTCTAAGTGTTAGCTTCCTCATTGGTAGAAGGCACTACCTATTGTGTAGTCAAGGCTCTTGATTAAAATGGTTTTGTCATCGTGAAAAAACATAGATTACTCTGCACATGTTCAAGGATTGAAGGTGCTGCATTTTTGTAATGATACCCAAGCCTACACACAGACGCAGCGTAAGAGGCGCTACCCAATGGCACTACCTAATATTTCACAGAGGGCAAATAATTGGCACACAGGCACAACACAAAGGCGCTACCTAATGGCACTACCAAATATTTCACAGAGGGTAAAGGTTGTCACAGAGGCGCAACACAGAGGAGATACCTATAGGTGCTACCTAATATTGCACAGAGAGCAGAGTCTGTACACATATGCAGCACAGTGACGCTAAATACAGGCGCTACCTTTTCTCCTTGTAGTGCACTACCCAATTTTGCTACCCAAGGAAGCTGCCAATAAAGACCAGGGATCTAGGAGGACCAAGCTAGCAACTTTTGGATAAATTGATGATGAAGAAGGGTGGAGAAGTAGCAGTTGGCATTATGAAGACAACCACATGCCTTGAATGACACATGGCACACAAGGAGTTGTGCAACAAAAGGGAATCAATTCAGTTTGAATTTCAATTGGATTAGTCAACAACATTTTCCTGTTTTATAGCATAGATGGTTAGATAAGTTGTTAGAGAAAATAAATGTTTAGAGTTTTTCAAGGGAAGGGGGCTAGCTTGTACCTCCAGTTGTTTCCTCCCTTTTGTTATAAATAGATAGATCATTTTCTTTGGTAGGTTCATATGGCTGAGCAAGGCTCCCTTATACTGTAATATTTTGATGAAGTAACTGTGATCTAGTGATGTACTAGACTTAAGACTTTTTGACTAATAGAAATCATCTTCTCTTTCAGTCTATTTGCTTTTGATGCTAAATTTTCATGCTTTGAATGATTCACATGAATGATTGTGGTGATATTATGATGGATGTTTGATCATTATGTTATCATGATGTTTATTTAGCTTCCTTAGTTTCTTAGTTCAAGAAGATCTTGTGTTAAGAATATTTCCTCCATAGGCTCTTGTTGACTTGATGTTTACAGTAGCCCCTACACTTCTCTCAATCAATTCTTCCCTCTATTCATACTTATTCCCAAACTACTGATTAAAATTATCCAAGACCTTAATTGATGGTGTATGCTAGCCCTGTTATCGAAGTTAGAACATTATCACTTGAGTCGTTTTCCATTTGACCCTTTAAACACCCTTACATTCACTTATAACTTGATGGGTACTGGGCTTTCCTTCCATGAAATCTAAAGGTGACTCCTAGTGCTAACATTCTTGGCACCGTTGTCGAGGAATGATTTGAAGACTTTTCCCGGGGATTAAAACGACATAGTATTCTAGTTCTAAAGTTGCATTAGAACTCGGTATTTCGAACATTGCAGACTGCACCTGGAAACTCCATTGTTTCATCTCTGGCACCTAAAGTAAAACATACGAGATCAAATCCACAACTACCATTGGTACCACATGAGGCTGACCCAGAGAAGAAAATCAAGAATGTAAAAGATTCCCAAAAACGTTTTTCTGCTGCTACCACAAGTGATTCTGGTCAGTTGCCTGATTCCACTCTTGATACTCCAATTGTTTTATCAAGTAAGCTTCCTTTATCTTCTGCTGAAGTATATAAAAAAATTGATTTTGAAGAGTTTCCTATTGAATACTCTTCCTTTGAAACTGAATTGAAAGAAGAAAACATTCATATTTTCTCTTCCCCTGATATTGAGAAGTATTTCAGTCTTGATAGTTTTGAAGATTTCCCTACTTTAGGTTTTTCTACACCTCTTTCTGTTAAAAAATTTGCTGCCAAAGAAGTAGGAACTTCATCTCCCTCTTAGGATTTACCATCCTTTTCCTAGACTCAGCCTTCTATTTTGAAAACTGAAACCCCCCCTTCATCTGTTCCTTCGTCTCCAACTCTTCACATAGTCAAGTCTCCTTCTCCTTCTTGTTCACCAAGAATCCAAATCAAATGGCAGTTGTTAACCTCCCTGCAAATAAGATGGATGCCATAGTGGCTTCCAGATATGATACTCTACTCTTACCTCAGCCACTGAATGCTCTTCCCCCTGGGGATTATTTGAAATACATGCCTAAGTTCATAGGGGAAGAAGATGTAACAGCTGAGGAACATATTGTTGCTTTCTACAACTATGCAGATAACCAAAATATTGAAAATGAAGATGTTTGGATGAGTGTTTTCATCCAAATCCTGTTTGGTGAGGCTAGGAAGTGGTTCAGGGGTCTGGCACCTAGATCCATTACTGGTATTGAGGCATTGGATGAAGCCTTCTTGAGGCATTGGGGTGACAAAAAGGATTTTTTGTACTACATCACCGAATTTGGATCTTTGAAAAGGAAGGAAGGAGAGTCTGTCTCTGGCTTTTCTAAAATATTTAACAAAATGTACAAGAAAATCCATGATGAGATCAAACCCGCTGAAACCATGGAAAAAATTACTTATGCCAGTGCATTTGATTCTGAATTCTGTCTCCTTTTGAGAGAAAGAAGGTCACCTTCTTTGGTTCACATGCAAGATGTTTCCTTAGAGGTAGAATCTAACATAGTGACATCAGATAAGCTTAGAGGGAAATCTGATAGTGATAGGAGAAAAAACAAAGCTGAAGCTTCAACTTCTGATTCCTCTGTCGTCCATTCTCAAGTAGATGAGCTGACCAAATTAGTAAAATCTCTCTCCACTGAAATTGAGAAATTAAAATAAGAAGGGAAACAAACATATAGAAATGCTCAAAGCAATGATAACAGAGGTAACTACAGGATACCAAATAATGCTCCCCAAATATTTCCTAGGGATCCTAGAAACAGAGAGAGAGAGAGATGATAAGAGGGTGTAATCTCCTTTGCAAAATAATTTAGTTGTTGATGAAGAAGAAGAGGAGATTGAAGTTGATCATGAGATTCACTGCTTAGGTGATACTTCCCCATCCCCACACTTGACTCAATCCTCTTATGAGAAATCTTTAATGGATATTCAAATTAATGAGTTAAGCAAGGGAGAGAAAGCAAAGTAAAATCTTAGTAGATATAATATGAGATCTAAGAATAATGTAGAAAAAACGGATGCCCCTAATCAGCCTGTTCAGAAAGAAGATTTTGCCAAGGCTGTGACAGTGAGCAGCAAAGAAAAAGACTCTCAAAACCCACAAATTTTGATCAGATATCCTCCTCCTGAAACCAAAGAGATTTTGAAGCCCTCCCCTTCCTTCAATTTTGAGAATGAGATCCAGAAAATAAAGATCCTTGTACCTTTTTTGGAATTGATAAAAAATGAGGATTTTAAAAAATATTTATCCAAAATGTTACAGCCAGAATCATCTCCAAATGCCACTGATTCCATAAATCTGCAAGATGAAAAACCAGTAGTGATTTTAGGTCCTTTGATAGAAGACAGAGATGACTCATCCCCACATTTCTATACTTCACTGAATATACATGATAAGGTGCTACACAATTGTCTCATGGATTCAGGGGCATCCCACAATCTTATGCCAAAATCTATTATGGATGAACTTGGGTTAGAAGTCACAAAGACCTATCATGACTTATATTCTTTTGACTCCAGAAAATTCAAGTGTCTTGGAGTCATTAAGGATATGGTGGTGACCTTATTTCAGTTGCCCATGAAGAGTATACTTATGGATATCATAGTTGTTGATGTTCCCCCCAAGTTTGGTATGCTCTTGTCAAAATCCTGGATAAAAAGACTTGGGGGAACCTTGCAGATGGATCTCTCTTATGCTACTATTCATGGTTTTGGGGGAGAGCATAGAATACTTTACAGGGAAGCTCAATTGGCTTACATCATTAGTGATGAAGAAAATCCCACCAATCACCTTGTTTTTTTTTTTGATATAGATATGGGATCTAGTATTTTGCAGCTCACTGATGCCCCGGAAGCCCCATTATAAATCAGAAAAAGGTCCATTAACTTTTCTAAAGAGCCTCCTCTAACCACTTATGTCTGGAATATGTTCTTTGATGGAGCCTCTTCCAAGGAAGGTGCTGGTGCTGGGGTGATATTTGTCTCACCAACTCTAGAAACTATATCTTTGTCATATAAACTAGAATTTGAGACTACTAATAATGTGGCAGAGTATGAGGCTCTTGTCTTGGGTTTGAGGGCAACTAAAGACATGGGGATAGGAGAGCTATCAGTATTTGGGGACGTTGAATTGATAGTCCATCAGATTAAAAATCTTTATCATACAAAGCATCCTAGGCTTAGATCTTACAGAAATGAAGTGTGGGATTTGGTGGACATTTTTTTCTCTGCTTTTAATATATCATTCATTCCTAGAGAAGAGAATACTATGGCTGATTCTTTGGTTGTATCAGCAAGCAACTTCAGAATTCCTATACCACCAAAAATCAAGTATGATGTAGAAGTCAAATACAGGCCTTCTATACCGGACAATGTAAAATATTGGAAGGTGTTCGAAGATGATTTAGAACTTAAAAATTTTCTTGAGACTGTTGATGAATTTTCTTCATTACACATTGATCAAGATCATGATTCAGAAGTCACTCCTCATGTCGATGTCTTCCTCAATAAAATTACTAATCATCATATTGTGCAGTTACCTAGTAATCATATACCAAAGGGACTGGTTCCTTTGGAAATTTTATTTGATGAGAATGATGTGGCATTGAAAGGGAAGGTATCCACTAATGATGCATATATAACTAAGTGCAATGTGGGCACTGAAAGGGATCCAAAATATGTCAAACTGTCAAGAAGCCTATCAGAAAAGTAGAGGGCAGAATACACTAAGTTGTTGAAAGCATTTGTTGATGTATTCACTTGGACTTATGAAGATCTCAGAACTTATGACATAGGCATAATAGAGCACAAGATCCCATTAAAAGAAAACACCAAACCCTTCAGGAAAAAGTTGAGGCAAATCAATCCTATGTTGTTTCCTGTCATGGAGAAAGAAGTTAAGAATCTTTTAGATGAAAAAATTATCATTCCTTTGAGGTATTATGAATGGGTAGCCAATTTGGTCCCAATAATAAAAAAGAATGGAGAAATCAGACTTTGTGTTGATTTTCGAAATCTGAACATGAGCTCAAAGAAGGATAATTATCCTTTACCCAAGATGGAGCACATATTACAAAAGGTGACAGGAGCAGCCAATATGTCTATGGTTGATGGATTTTACAGATACAATTAGGTATATGTTTTTCCAAAAGACAGGGAGAATACGGCCTTCACCACTCCTTGGGGGACATTTATGTATGCCAAGATGCCCTTTGATTTGATGAACGCATGGGAAAATTTTCAACGAGCTATGGACATAGAATTTATTGGAGAAAAGGATAATTTTGTTGTTATCTATTTATATGACATAACAATGTACTCTCAGTCTGATAAAGAACACTGTGATCACTTAATAAAAGTTTTCTTGAAATGCAGAAAAAATGGCCTCTCCTTGAATCTGAAAAAACCATTGTTTGCCATGAAAGAAGGAAAATTATTGGGGCATATTGTTTCAGCTAAAGGGGTAAGGATTGATTCCAGTAGGGTTGAGGCTATACAAACTTTGTCACTTCCTAGATCTAAAAAAGAGGTACAATCTTTTTTGGGAAAGATCAAGTTTTTGAGAATATTTGAGTCAAATTTTGCTGAGTTGATCAAGTATATCACAGCTATGCTGAGGAAATATAGTGAAATCAAATGGACTGTTGATTCTCGTGATTCCTTTGATAAAATAAAGAAATCCTTGACAGAAGCCCCGGTTCTTGTCAGCCCCGACTACTCCAAGGACTTTCTTATTTTTTATTTTGCCTCTTTTGATACAGTAGCAGCAGTCCTATTGCAGAACAATGTTGAAGGCTTAGATCAGCCCATTGCTTTTTCCAGTAGGGCATTGAGAGATGCAGAACTAAAATATGACATTATGGACAAACAAGTCTATGCATTGGTTAAATCTCTCAAGTCCTTCAGAGTTTATGTTCTACATTCAAGAGTTATTGCATATGTCCCATCAGCTGTTGTAAAAGAAATTCTTATTCAACCTGATATAGATGGAAAAAGACGCAAGTGGATTGCTAAACTACTTGAATTTGATTTCGATATTAGAAACACAAAATTGGTTAAAGGCCATAGTTTGGCCAAGCTCTTGGCTGAATCAAATTGCTCAGCATTGGGGGTGAATTTCATTCACTCATGTTCAGAAAACCAGTAGGTTGAGATGAATGAGAAAGGTCCTCAAGTCATTTCTACATTGGACAATTGCAGTTGGTACAAAGACATTATATTTTTTCTACAAAATTTACATCCCCCAAGTGGTATGGAAAAGAACAAGGTGAGGGCCTTGAAAATCAAATCAATAAAGTACTTCCTTGTTGATCAAATTTTGTATTGGAAGGATTCATTAGGAGTGCTTTTGAGATGCCTAGATCCCCAAGAAGCCCAAAAGATTATGTCTGATTTTCATGACAGTTTATGTGGGGGGGCATCATTATTGGATAACCACGACATACAAGATCCTCAGAGATGGGTACTTCTGGACCAGTTTGCTCACTAATGTTTGTGCTAATATCAGAGCTTGTGCTAAGTGTCAGAAGTTCTCTAGAAAGCAGTAGCTTAGGTATTTTCCATTGAAGCCTGTGACAACCTCAGGACCCTTCCAACAGTGGGGCCTAGATTTTATCGGGGAAATCTATCCCACTTCCCGTGTTCAACATAGATGGATCTTGACTGCTACATATTACTTTACTAAATGGATTGAAGTTATTCACACAAGGAATGCTTCACATAGAGTGATCATTGGTTTCCTGGAAGACATCATAGCAAGGTTTGGGTGTCCTGACAGAATCATCATTGATAATGATGCATCATTCAAGGATGAACCATTAATTCAGTTCTGTGAATAGTTTGGGGTCACTTTGATTCATTCCACCCCTTACTATCCGCAGGGAAACGGGCTTGCAGAATCCTCGAACAAAAGCATTATAAATATCATTAAAAAGTTGTTAGAGGATAAAAAAAAGGCATGGGATTTGAAACTCAAATTCTCTCTATGGGATGACAGAGTGACAGTGAAAAGATCTTTGGGACTTTCCCCTTTCCAGCCGGTATATGGAGTTGAGGCAGTTTTTCCTTCTCAGCTCGCCTTACCTATGGAAAAATAATTCCAAGATTATCAAGGGGAACCTGATCATATGATCAGAAGGATTCAGCCGTTGGTTGAAGTGCAATGGACCTGGGATCAGATTGTAGACAAAGTCATTGACCATCAATTGAAGATTAAGCAAGTTTTCGACAAAAAGGTGAGCAAAGAGGACTTTCAATTGGGTGATTTGGTTCTCAAATGGGATGCACCGAAGAAGGATAAAGGCAAGCATGGTAAATTTCAATCTTTATGGATGGGTCCTTTCAAAATCTCTTAGGTATTCTCTAATAACACTTTCAAGTTGCAGAATATGGATAATGAAGAGGTTTTTGGTGGCCCTGTCAATGGGCATTTCCTGGAAAATTAATTTTCTTGAGCCTTGAGTGGCTCTTCATGTCATTGTAAATATCATTCTATTTTTAATTTTTTTTCAATAACTGACCCCATAGCCCTAGGATAAGGCATTGAATCTACTCATTCTTGGTAGCCTGTAGGGGGCATGCCATCCCCTGTGAAGTCAATGTTATCACACTAAATTGCCTTGGGTGTTTTTAGTTTCTTTGCAATCCTTTTTTAAGCCTTAGATTTTAATTTTTTCTTTTAAGGTCTCAATCCCTTTAAAATTTATGATTGGTAGGACCCTTTGGATGATTAAAGTTTTTTAGTCTTAGCTCTAATTTGATCCTCAAATTGATTTTTGATCCTTAAACCATTTCTAGCTCATGTTTTATTTTGGTCCCCTTCATGATTTGTCCCAAGGTCGATCCCTCCCATGACTATATTGAGGTGACACTCCTCTCTTCTCACTCATGACCTCATAGGCATACCTCAACGTCCTCTCTTACCTTTCTAATCACATTTTGAAGTGGATGCACTGCCTACTCATCAGGCAGTTCTGTAGCGCCTATCACGTTCATCACACTTCCACCCCGAGCCATGATTTCCATGACTAATGTCATGTCCCTTGTTTTCAGTGCCAGAAGTAAATTAAATATTCCTTCAAAGATATTGCATTTATGAGCTTTGGTAACAGTTTCTAATTTGAAAGACTCAACAGCATTGCGCTGCACAAATTCATAAGTTCTGATCAGGTGACCGCATGTCAACCAAATCCGATGCTGAGAAATATTCCAGGGCTGAAGTTCTCTCAAATTTCATCCTAATATTGCGTTGAAGATCTCAATAGGTGTCTACTCCACAGGTATCCAGTGTTGCCTCCTCTGCATATTAAATTTTTACAGGAAGTTTGTGCTTGGGTTTTGGTTTGCTAAGTTTGCACAGCGTTAAAGGATCCATATTTGTATGATAGATTCACCTCATCTTTTTTTCAGACCTGTAAACCTCATGGCCCGTATATGATTCAGATTAATGTTGCCTATCTTAGCCATCGAAGTTGCAAGCTCTTGACTACTCTATCCTCTGCGTATGTGTTGCGCTACCCAGAGGCGTTGCTTAACCTCTCATTGCTTCCCCTACCTCCTTTTATCTTGAAATAAAATGTTTTACTCAGTTGCATAGGGTCAGCCTTGTATATTTGAAACCCCATTCAAATCATTCCTGATCATTACCATCCCTTAATCCTTTCAAGAGCCCTCATTCTAAGTCATGGAGACCCCTAAATCGAAGAAAGCACACAAAGGAGGCAAGATAGTTAGTATAGAACCGGTGGACATGCATCTTTCTGATACAGAGCCCATTGCAAGAGAGGCCTTTCAAAGAGTATGGTGCCTCTCTTTCTGTCAAACCATGCAAAGATGACACCCAGAGGTAGAAAAAGAGTTTGCATTACATTTTTATGGTAGGAAAACCAAGGTTGGGGATTTGGAATTTGAGGTAACTGAAGCCTCTATCTCAGCTACAACAAGGATCCCCATTACAGGTAAAAAGTGGTTCAAGGCCGTGGTTTTGATTTCATCCTTTGCAAAGGATATCTTTAAACCTAAATATAAAGCCAATGAATTGTCTAAGAGTATGCCAAGAAGTCAATTGGTTGAACAATTTGACAAATTATTGAAGATCATACAGAGATATTTTACTTGTGAAGGGAGATTTAACACATTATTCCATTACCACATAAGGTTGTTGTTGCATTTTACTGTTAAGGTTGAGATGAATATTCCCTATTACCTGTTAAGAAGCATAGGTAAAATGTCAGATAGGGTTCAAGCCAAATCTAAGGATGTGGATTCTAGCCTTTTCCACTTTGGATTAATCAAAATGCCAGTCTCTGAGGAATTCGGTAAGAAAGAGATATCATGGGAAAATTTTGTGGTTACCTCTCATTTCAAGTTGGATCTAGAACCAAATCCTCTATAACAGAAGGCAATTCCTTTGTCACCCACCAGTACTTCTAAAGCAGAGACCAGTAGGAAGAGAAAGGGCATAAATCCTATTGATCCAGATTATTTTCGGCACGAAATTAGAGTGGAGATATAATAAAGAAATGCACCGAGATATCACAGATATTCAATAATATAACAAAAATATATCAGAGATGCAACCATAAACATATATATACAGTAATACATGATTTCTATTAATGAAATAAATGTACAGAGACTGTAAAAATATAGAGTGAAAGACTCGCTAGAATGGTGGCAGCTTATCTCTGAGAAGAGATGTGATGACTACTCGCATTCACAAGAAGATGATTACAATGAGGCTATAAAGGCATTTTTACAATAAACAGGAATTCCAAAAATACCCTAGACATCCAAAAACCTAACCCTAGGAGATGAAGCGCCAAAAGTCATGTGGGCCCCATTTGGGTAAGTTAGTACATTAACTTCTCAGGGTCGTAACTTTTGCATACAATCTTTGTTTTAGGCGTATGATAGCCCGTTGGAAAGGTATAATTGAGGAGATTCATTTTGGGGCCTTAATAAATCCTATGGCTATCATTGAGTTGGGTCGAACCCAAAAAAACTTCATTTAGGCCCTCAAAATGGCCCCGGAAGTTGAAAATTGCTAAAAATAGTAAATTGCCAAAATTGCCAGAAAACTGTTTTGAGCCATTTGGAAAAGGTGGGTCGCCACTAATATCCACTTGGATCAATCCTACCTCCTTAGGAAGCAATGGTATCCATTTCGTTGAGTTCCTGGGGGAGAGGGGAAAGCGTTTGTTGAATCTGCTTCTTGGTGAGTTGCTTGCATTGCTGGAGACATCGCGCTGCTTAGTTTGTGGAAGTTTGTCATGAACTTGTTGAGGCTGAGGCTGTTCAACAAGTTGAGATACATGAGAGGATGGTGTGCATAAGTAATTTGTGCACTTTTTTATAGCCTTGTCGACCTGCTTTTTTTGGATAGAAGATTCTTGGGGCAAGATTGTAGTGGTTACAATGTCCTTTTGTTCTTCTTTTGAATAGATTATGAAGAAGCTAAATTTTGCAGTATGAGATACTGCCTTGTGACACTTTTTAGGTGAAACAGTAGTCGAAAATACCTCTGGTATTCTATAGAGATGACCTCCCAAAAAAACAATGGCATTGCGGGGTCGAGACTCATAAACGGCATGGCAATTCCACATATATGGTTGGCCCAAGAGAACATCATAGACATCCGGTGGAGCAACATCACATAATACCTCATCCTTGAAGGGTTGGATTCCATATGACAATCAACATTGTTTTCTGACATGGAGATCGCATCCTTGGTGAAGCCACCCAATGTTGTATGGCTGTGGGTGTGGTGTTGTCGACAATCCCAACTGTTTGACAACCTCTGCTGAGATGAGGTTCTTCTGGCTTCCTCTATCAACAATAAAATGCAGCAGGGTCCCCTTCACCCACATATGTGAATAAAAAAGTCTCTCCCCCTCTTCAGGATCTGTTGGTTCTTCTGGTTGAATTGTTGTGGCCACGATAATAGCAGTGGGTTTTGCATCAATGATCTGTCCTTTACCAGTATTTTTAGAATCAGATTATGAATCAGGGTTTGGCTCCTTGTCTTTGATATCAGCCACCAATGATTGTTTTGAGCGACATTCATCGGTGTTGTGCCAAGGGATTTTGTGGAAATCACACCATTTTTCGGTGTCCCTCTTTGTCTTCCTGTGACAATCCAAGAACTTCTTGTTGATTTGTTATGGTTGTACTTGCAATTTTAGGTGCTCTAGCATGTAATTTTAGTAACTAGAAGTTAGCACATGCATAGTAAAATAAATACAACACACCTAAAGATCTTTACAGCTGAAAATAAGTAGATCTAAAATACTAACACATGCATTTTTGTACACAGGTATTTTTGGTCAACATGACCCTAGATAAAAACCCCCCGGGGAAAACTAGTTTAGAATATATGTCTATATATGAGGAAATAAGATGGTGGAATATAGAAAGTACAAAATATAGATGAACCTGATACAATAGAAGCCTTATCCGGGCTGAAACACAAGTCCAAAATATCCAGGTGCACCCCACATACAAGCTCTCAAATTCACTGAAACTGCTCTAGAAGCAAACTGTGAGCTTAGATCTGGAAACCCATCCACAGGAATGAAGCTCTGTTGGATGGCCTCCCTCTGCAACTGATATCACTATAATATGATGGGTATAATTCCTCCCCACTGATGCGCCCTCATAAGTATGTGCGCCCTCCACAGTGATGAAGTCTCCTCACTAAATAAACAAGGCCAATAGTTGAATGCCTCCCTCCATGAAAGCAAGCACCCAAGATCTGGCCTCCTCATGCAATAAACCTCATATCAATTCTCCAAGTCTTCCTCTCCAAGTGAGAAAATTAAGAATGAAGGCCTCCTTCACCCTTTGCGCCCCTCTTGAACCTCCAAAAGGAAACCTAAGAAACCAATGGATGAGATCATCTCATCTCCCACCCAATCAATGGTTGAGATCTCACCAAAAGTATCTAAGTCAATAAGCCACTTTGGGTTAAGTTTCCTAAGTTCACTTTATGTCTCTAATTCACCCACAAATGAATTAATAGTCATTTTAGGCATAAATGACTAAATTTCACTTTTGACTTAAAACTCCTAAGTCAAAGTGAAATTAGACAAAAGTACAAGGCACAAAGTGTATATTCCATCCCACATGTGTCTAGGAGAGTAAAAACACATGGGGAACACCTCCCAAGGTACAAAACTCAACATTTTCCACTTAAATAACCCCCCCCTTGCTAAGCCAACAACTAAACATGATGATTCCCTAGGAGAAGTGCGCACCCCTTGTTCAACTACTTGTTCAAACTGAAAAATTAAAGGAATTTAACACTCTAGAGTCTAAACCCTAAGTGTGCCTTCCTTAGAGCTTAACTTCATTGTTGGGTGAGTAATTTCTAACAAACAAAAGATCATTTCCAACTAAAAATTTACATGAAAACACACCAAAATCTGAAGATGACGGTGGTTGGAAATTTTCTACACACAAATGTTCATTAATCTGGAAATTTTATGCATTATTTATAAATGAACATGGATGGAAATTGGTTACATAAATTTGTGAATATGGCTAAAAATAATCATGAAGAATTGACCCCCCAGAGTAACAATGACACTACGGGGTTGAGACTCATAAAAGCATGGCGCTTCCACATATATGGTTGGCCCAAGAGAACATCACAGACATCCAGGGGGGGAAACATCACATAATACCTCATATTTGAAGGGTTGGATGTCGTGTGACAATCGACATTGTTGGCTGACACAAAGATCTCATCCCTGGCGAAGCCATCCGATGTTGTATGGTTGTGGGTGTGGTGTTGTCGACAATCCCAACTATTTGACGACCTCTACTGAGATGAGGTTCTTCTATCTTTCACTATCAACAATAAAATGCAGTGGGGTCCCCTTCACCCACATCTGTGAATGAAAAAGGTGTTCCCCCTCTTCAAAATCTGTTGGTTCTTCTGGTTGAAATGTTGAGGTATTGACAATAGCAGTGGGGTCTGTGTCGATGATCTGTCTTCTATCAGTATTTCATAATCAAATTTTGAATCAAGTTCTGGATCCTTGTCTTTTATCTCGACCACAAATTATTGTTTTGAGCAACATTCATTAGTGTTGTGCCAGGGGATTTTGTGGAAATCACACCATTTTTCAGTGTCCTTCTTCGTCTTTCCATGACCCTTCTTTTCCTATGTCTTGGAATGGTTTTCGGGATGTTGTTTGTTAGGGCCATATTTATCATACTTTGGTTGTTGTTGATTTGCAAACCCGAACTCCTTTTTGTTCTGGTGCTTAAACTTTTCCTCAATTTTAACAGCATGTCGATACGGAGAACCGAGTGATGAGATGTCCAGAAAATCCATTTCAGTTTGGATGTATCTGTGTAGAGCCCCACAGTATTTAAGAACCAAATGTCATTCAGAGTCTTTGATACCCAGCTTGGTGTGAAAATTATGGAAGGTATTGGTGAACTCTGGAACTCCTTGGCCCCTTTTCTTTACTCAATGTGGTCCATCTCATGTACTGGTCCTCATAGTTTCCAACAGGGTAATATTGTTCCTTTACCGCATCCACAAAAAAATCCTAAGTGGGCTCGGCCCCATATATTCTAGACTCCTCTGTGGAACTTTTCTGCTATTAAGTTTCCCACCAATGTTTGACATGAGGGAGATCTTTAAGGAGTGTGAAGGTGATCTTTTCTCTGTCAAAAAAATCGTGAACAGAGAAATAACCTTCTAGCAGATTTAACCATTTGTCTAGGGCTTTTGCATCTATCTATCCTTCAAATACAGGAATATCAAAATTAACTTGTACCTTGAAAGTCGAGGTTATTCCAAAGTGGTTGCTTGATGAAGATGTGCATGTTTCTATCAGCAGGCATTGAAGTATGTGGGAGAAATTCTCCATCATTCCGTCCCTCTGTCGCGTGAGAGCTTGCTCAAGCAACAGACTCATAAGATCGTCTGCTCCATCATTTTTCTTTTCTTCCCCCATTGAGGTTTTATTGGGTGTGAGAAAGAGAATGTATTCAAGAGAGACAAGCACAAGACCCAACTTGATATACATGGACCTCGTCGGGGACATGCACTTAAAAACGATCAAGAGCACGCTACTCTGATACCATTGATCTGGATTATTTTTGGCATGAAATGAGAGCGGAGATATAATAAAGAAATGCACAGAGATATCGCATATATTCAATAATATAATAGAAATATATCAGAGATGCAACCATAAACACATATATATAGTAATACACGATTTCTATTAATGAAATAAATGTATAGAGACTGTAAAAATACAGAGTGAAAGACTCACTAGAATGGTGGCAGTTTATCTCTGAGAAGAGATGTGATGGCTACTCGCATTCCCAAGAAGATGACTACAATGAGGCTCTGAAGGCCTTTTTACAATAAAAAGGAATTCCAAAAAAACCCTATACATCCAAAAACCTAACCCTAGGAGATGAAGTGCCAAAAGTCATGTGGGCCCCATTTGGATAAGTTAGTACATTAACTGCCCAGGGTCGTAACTTTTGCATGCGATCTCCATTTTAGGCGTATAATAGCCTGTTAGAAAGGTATCATCGAGGATATTCATTTTGGGGCCTCAATCATTCCTTGGGCTATCATTGATTTGGGTCGATCCCGAAAAACCTTTATTTAGGCCCTCAAAAGGGTGTCTTCTTCTACCAAAGCTACATCCAAGAAAGGGAAGAAACTCCTATTTCCCTCTTCTCCTCTAGTAGTTGAAATAAAAGGTAAAATACCTTTCACAAGGTCATAAATTCCTAAGGAGGTTTTCAAAGAGAATTCCTTACCTGAGCCCCCTATTCAAAATAAGAAGGGTAAGAGCATTGAAAATCTTGTGGAGGAAAAATCAGAAACCCGTATTTAGAGGAAGAAGGGTAAAGGTAGTTCTCAGCCTACTGAAGGGAAACAAGAAACCCCTGTACATAAGGGTAAGGATAAAATTACTAAAATACCTTTGGAGAGTAAAGATGAAACCTCTGAGAAAGGCATTGAGAAACCTATTAAAAGAAAAGATGAAACCTCGTGCTGAGAAAGAAGAATAAAAGTAAAGTCATCAAGGAACCTGATGAGGTAGAAAATCCATTTCCCATGAAGGAGGAAGAGGAATCTGAGAAAAATCCTAGTGAGACTGTACATTCCATTGTTCCTACTGACAGTCATACCTACAAAAGACTTATCAAGTAGCTTAGAGATGCAAGAAAAGAAATAGCTCGTCTTAAAGAAGAAGCTAAGGTAAACTTGGATCAGATGAAAGAGATCATGGATGGTTACAGTCACACCCTTGACTTGGAAAGATTTGCAGCAAGGAGGGAAATATTTGCAGCAAGGAGGGCCCATCCCCTTCATAGACAGCTAAGGAATCTCTACAGGTAGAACAGAGGCTTCCAATCTCAGAACAGGAAGCTAAAGGTTGAGCTAAAGCATTTTCAAGATGAAGTATCCCAAAAAAATCTACAGGTGTTGGTTGAAGTTGCCATCAATATGACAAACCAACAGCTAACGAGAGCATAGCTACACCAAAGAATCATGTCAATTCTAAGAAGAAGAAGTATGTTGTGTCAACTAAAGATCCTCTTTCTACCAGAAAGAGTATGAGATTAAGTGTCAAAATGACAAAATATCTGGTAAGGGTAAGCCCCATTTTTGAGGATGCATATTTTTGGGAAGCTTAAGCAATATGAAAATATTATCTCTGCCATCTATACAGGCTTCTAAGAACTTGACTATTTGGTTTTTGGGTTTTTTCTAAGTGTTAGCTTCCTCATTGGTAGAAGGCACTACCTATTGTGCAGTCAAGGCTCTTGATTAAAACAATTTTGTCATCATGAAAAACCATAGATTACTCTGCACATGTTCAAGGATTGAAGGCACTGTGTTTTTGTAATGCTACCCAAACCTACACACAGACACAACGTAAGAGGCCCTACCCAATGTTACTACCTAATATTTCACAGAGGGAAAATAATTGGCACACAACCACTACACAGAGGCGCTACCTAATGGCGCTACCGAATATTTCATAGAAGGTAAAGGTTGGCACAGAGGCTCTACCTACAGGTGCTACCTAATATTGCACAGAGAGAAGAGTCTGTACACATATGCAGAACAGTGACGCTAACTATAGGCTCTACCTTTTCTCCTTGTAGTGCGCTACCCAGTTTTTCTACCCAAGGAAGTTGCCAATAAAGACCAAGGATCTAGGAGGACCAAGCTAGAAACTTTTGGATAAATTGATGATGAAGAAGGGTGGACAAGTAGCAGCTGGCATTATGAAGACAACCACATGCCTTGAAGGAAACATGGCACACAAGGAGCTGCACAACAAAAGGGAATCAATTCAGTTTGAATTTCAGTTGGATTAGCCACCAACATTTTCCTGTTTTATAGCATAGATGGTTAGATAAGTTGTTAGAGAAAATAAATGTTTAGAGTTTTTCAAGGGAAGGGGGCCAACTCGTACCTCCAGTTGTTGCCTCCCTTTTGTTATAAATAGATAAATCATTTGCTTTGGTAGGTTTGGATGGTTGAGCAAGGCTCCCTTATACTGTAATATTTTGATGAAGTAACTGTGATCTAGTGATGTACTAGACTTAAGAATTTTTGACCAATAGAAATCATCTTCTCTTTCAGTCTATTTGCTTATGATGCTAAATGTTAATGATTTGAATGATTAACATGAATGATTGTGGTGATGTTATGATGGATGTTTGATCATTATGTTATCATGATGTTTATTTATCTTCCTTAGTTTCTTAGTTCAAGAATATCTTGTGTTAATAAGATTTCCTCCTTAGCCTCTTGTTGACCTGATGTTTACAGTAGTCCCTACACTTCTCTCAGTCAAGTCTTCCCTCTATTCATACTTATTCCCAAACTACTGATTGAAATTAGCCAAGACCTTAATTGTTGGTGTATGTTAGCCCTGTTATCTGAGTTAGAACATTATCACTTGAGTCCTTTTCCATTTGACCCTTTAAACACCCTTACATTCACTTATAACTTGATGGGTACTGGGCTTGCCTTCCATGCAATCTGAAGGTGACTCCTAGTGCTAACAATGTGTAAGAACTCCAATACTCTAAATTCATTGAATTTAAAAAACAATGAAAGATATGTGTCCCAGTTTTTTTTTGGTGTTTTGCATTCAACAATATGAAACAATATATTGTATGAAACATGGAGTCCAATCAAACCGATGGTTTCATCACGTTTGATTTTGCATGGAAATTTTTCAATTTCCTTGGTAAATATAGGTAGATATTTATCCAACATGTTCCATGGACCTTTAGATTACAAAATTTGTTGCATATTGAATTTTCAAGTGTGATAGTTATAAATATTTAGGAGCTCAAATGACTTAGATTACACCATTTGAACAATAACCACAGAGAGCATAAAAACAAGAGATGCCAAAAATGTGCCTTGAAATATCTAAAATGTTGAAAATGATGAAAATAAAACCCCTGGGAACAAAATAAGGGAGTTAAGGGAAATTTATACATAAAACAACTTATCAAAAAAAATTAAAGTAGTTGTGAAAAAGGTGTGATATGCCTAAAAGAGTATATTTGTGATGAGGAAGGGTGGATCTAAAATCTATCCAAAAAGGCAGTTGTCAAATCAAATATGAAAATCAGCTTTTACCTTCTACATAGACTATGAACCTATGATTTGTTACAATCTAATGAAGGAGAAAGTTTAGTGTTGCATGGATAACTAGAGACGATGCATGAGATCACTTGTCAAAATTTCAAAGGGGTTACCATCATGAATTGTGCAACATATATTTGAAAAACAACTTTATAGATAATATCCTTGACAATCTCTCCTAGAAAAATGAGAAGGGATTTATGGATCAGAGGTTTGATACCATGAAGAACTTGAGAAAAAGCCTTCACAGGAGTAGAAAACCTTTGCAACATAAAAGAATATTCCACAAGACAGAAAACACAAACAACTATATTGTTGAAGGAATACCAATACTCAAAATAGTGTATTTAAAGCTTACACTATACAAAGAAATATCCCTGATATAAATAGACAAGAGTGAATTGAGGTGAACAATAAAAATAATCCTAAGTAAATTAAACTAACAAAAAAAAATGTATCCCCAATAACACTTCT
The DNA here is from genome assembly GCA_009831015.1 of Picea engelmannii. Lineage (NCBI taxonomy): Eukaryota > Viridiplantae > Streptophyta > Pinopsida > Pinales > Pinaceae > Picea > Picea engelmannii. The sequence goes on along the minus strand of ML785192.1, from coordinate 19,737 downwards.
AACATTTCACATTTGGTTAGGCCACCCACCTCAATGTTGCTTAGATTCAAAATTTCAATAATGTTTGGGCCAACAACCTCGTTCAAGTTTTTTTCATTTAAAATTTTTAATAATGAGTGTGAGGTGCACTTCTTGAATAAGAGAATCAAAATTCACATAACATGATCCATTTAGTCCACAATGATTTTAGCAAGTTTACTCATATCTTGAATATCCTTCTTTTCATGGCCTTTCCTTGTTCCTTGTCAAAACTATAGTGACAAATATTCTCAATTCTCAAAATTATAGTGACAACTATCTATATGTCTCTACCTAGAATTTTCACTAGTGTAACACACCTGGCCCCTAAGTACCCTTTCTAGGGATGGGGCATCAAAATATTTCTTACTCAAATCGTCTTGAATTATCTCTCTGTGATTATTCATCCTCTTCTACTTTCTCGTAGCTTTCTAATGATTGTTATTAGGCTCTAATACGACCTTTCATTTACAAGTTATGGATTCCTGAAGTCCTTCGGGCGTTCGTTTGTTGAGGGCCACGTGGAGCCCACATAGATCCATCTCGTTCGTACCATTTCCAGGTTCCTACCTCCCATAGGGATGGTCCATCCACTTTTCAAACCAATGGTGAGACTAAATCCTCATCTAACACACAACTAGAGGAGAATTCGACATTCGATGCTTCAGAAATTGAATACCCATTTTTGTTTCTATACACATGTCCTTCGGAGTCCCGAATTCTCGGATCCCGAAATATCGCCTCATCGCTCCAGCCTTTGGGCCTTTCGAATCACCCTTGACACTATATTCCATATTCTCATGAGTCCTGAAGTCTTGTAATTTCGTATAGTCCACTCTCACATGGGGTGACATACTAGATGCGACAACGAATACAAGTGGGTCCTGAATACTCCTCTCGCTACATGGACCAAACAGGTAATTTCCAGAGATGACACATGACAAGGAAGAGAGGACACGTGGCCCCTACAATGGGTGACATGTGTCACATATTAATGGACACGTAGGGTCGGTGAAACCTCTGGATCCATGTGACATGTGGCATGTCAAATGTGGGTCCATGTCACCCTAGGTGACGTCTGCATACCACTTCACCCCAATCTGATCGCCTTACAAGTCCTTTGATCTAACGATCATGATGTTTCCATGTAACCCCTAGATCTACAGCCTTTGTTACTTCGTAACTCCGACCTTCGAGGATTTAGGATTTATGGGTGCTCCAGTATCCCGAAGTAGGACTTCGCCGAAGTACCATACCCAGATCCTTCCTCTGGATGATCAGACGGTTAAGAGGGGTTCTTAACGAACTCTACAATCCCACGACTCTCTTCACTTCGTAGCTCCTACCTTTGGGGAGTTTGATGCTATAGCATATTTTTTCTCTCAAAGTGGGACTTCCTCAAAGTTTCCTCAAAGCAAATTCAATGGAAAAGGGGACTCCCAAATACTCTCAAATCGGTGGTTCGCGTTACTTCACGATAACTGAATGGATCAAGGTTTACTGGTGGGGAAAGTCTATCTGTCCTGGATAAGGAAACCGTCGGGCACCATTCAACCTTGTGGGTAGCCACAACCATCACTTGCCTTCGGCTAGTTTATAAATGGTAGGCTCGAAACACTCCGGAGCTCCGAACTCCCAGAGTTCTGAAGATAGAAGGATTAACTCCTTTCGGACCCAGTGTAGGATTCCTAGATCTTGGTCACATGGGTCCTTTGGAAAATCTTGTGGGATATGCGCTAATTTCTTTAGCTGTAAATGGGTTAAGGACATGGGAATGAGCCCTCGGTCATATGGTGAAGAGTCTGAAGGAGGTTCCCTCCTTCCACAGGGTTTGAAGTTGAAATTCCTGCAAGGGTAGATTCAAGAGGTCAACAATACTTAAACATTCCAATAAATCCTACCTTGACCCTCTTGTAGGCTTACGAACCACGACTCTTTAACTACGAAACAGAGGCAACCAAACAACCATTTAAAATCATGATTTCACAGGGAGATAATACATCCAACTACCTTATTCATTCAATATAGAAATCATTCATAGACAAGTAAATATAAGTATTCAACCAACATTTCCATTTATATACACAGAGTATGAAGATACTAATAAGAAACCGGAAACCATGAAGTGACTGGTTAAAGGGGTTCCTGTTTCCACCCAACCATAGGCACAACCAATCTTGATGGATTTACCATTGGCCACCCCCGAGCTAGACCAAGATGCTCTGAGAGAGACTCTTTCTTCTTACTTAGAGATAGTAAAGGACGGAGGTCACTCTCCTCCTCCCATAGGGTCTTGGCAACCGATTCTCTCTATACCGAGCAAGGAGGTCTGCACGAGTACTTCCACAGTCACTCATCAGCCTTGTTTATCAACTTGTAACGAAAACCATGCTAGCCACTTCTTGCTCCCAGAATGATATTATTTATCAGTTTTTCCTCGAACCAGATAGTTGTAACCGCTCTTTTTCTCTTCTCGAGATTGCTCTTTTTTTTACTCTTCTTTCTTCACAGATCTGGTTTTCTTCTCTCTCTTTCCTTTGCCCACAAATTACCTCTTTATTTCCTTCCTCAAAAAGGTTATGTGGGTCTGATTCCCCATCTTGTGGTCAGGTCTGGAAGTCTTTCATATGGTTACTCTGCCCCATCTCCTCATTAAATCTTGAGGAGGACTCTTCCAACTACCACTCTGACTGGTAATTCATTTATGGGTTAGAGAACTTTTCTGGGTATGAGACATTAATTCTAGTAAGGTATTGGTTTGGTGGGGGGGTCATCTCAGCCATTTCTGGTTCCCCTCACCATATTTTTCATAGAATCCATGGTCTATCTTGGAAAACCCCCCTTTCAACAATTATTTGATACTTATCCATTTTCTATTAATAACATTAAATACATACATTGACCTTTTATACAAAGGTTCATAAAATCAAACATTCACACATATCTAGTCTTCCATAGTCTCTTGTCCATTTATAGTTATATTTACAAATTGGGGGTAACATGGGTATTACAATACCATCCCCCTTAAAGTAAAATCATCCTCAATTTTTTATCTGTCGATGTTCTCTGTATGTACAGAAGTAAACAAAAATGGAAATGCATGTTCCATGGAATCCTCCATCTCCCATGTAGCCTCATCTAGGACAAAGTGTTTCCATTGCACCTTAACCTGTGCAATGGTCTTGTTCCTGAGTGGGGTTTCCTTACTGTCTATTATGCATTGAGTTTCTAGCATGAATTCTCCCTCTAGTTCCACCTGAATCACAGACCAGTCAATAATATGATTAGAATCATGTACATATTTCTTTAATAATAAAAAATGGAAAATATTATGTGCCTTCACTGTGGGAGGAAGTGCTAGCATATAGGCTACAGGTCCCACTCTATCCAAAATTTCAATGGTTCCACAATACCGYGGTGTGAACTTGGCACAAGCTCCCATCCTCGAGGATATTTTCCTGGGTCTAACTCRRAGATACAAATGATCCCCTGTTTTGAACTCTCTAGGAGTCCTCTTTTTGTCTGATAGATTTTATGTCTATCCTGAGATATTTTCAGATTATGTTTTATCTGAATTACTTGTTGTTCCATTTATTTCAGCATGTCTGGCTCGATTGTAACTCTATCTACTGGATTATTCCAGTTGATTCGAATCTTGCACTATCTACCATAAAGGGCTTCAAAAGGGCGCATCTTCAATGACTCTTGATAGCCATTGTTGTAGTCAAAATCGATCAGTGGTAGGTATTCCTCCCAGTTCTTAGGACGATGCATTACATGCATCCTTAACATATCCTCTAATACTTGGTTTACCCTCTCTGTCTATCCGTCATTTTAAGGGTGATAGGTTGTGCTAAGCAACAATTTAGTCTCAAAACCAACCAATACAGATTTCCAAAATCTTGAATTAAATTTTGTATCTCTGTCAGATATGATCTCTTTAGGCATGTCGTGCAGCCAAAATATTTCTTTCATGAGGATATTGGCAATATATATTCCCTTGCAAGTTGACTTGATGAGAACAAAGTGAGAAACCTTGCTCAATTTTTCCACCACTGCCATGATGGAATCATTCTGCTTGGTCGATTTTTGTAATATAGTGATGAAATCCATGGAGATGGTTTCCCATTTCCATTTTAGAATTGGTAGGGGCTGCAACAACCCCTGTTGGATGTCAATTTTCTTCCTTAACCTATTGACATTCTAGACATTTATCCAAGTAATAATCTATGTCCTTATTTATTCCTGGCCAATAGAACAATTGCCTAGTGGTTGTAATCATTTTTTGATAACCAAGATGACTAGTATATGGTCTTTTGTGTGGTTCATCCATCATGAACCTCTTCAAGTCACCACAATTTGGGATATACCACCTACCTTTGTAAGTTATTAGGCCATCTTTCAACATTTGATAAACTTCGTACTTCATCCCTATGATCTCTTGTTCTAAGTACGATTTTACAGTCTCGAAGAATGCATCAGTTTCTTGTGAACTCTTGACTCTCTCCCTGGAATTCGTTTCACAGGTGCTTACTACTGCCAGATGAATCATTTTCACACTTCTAATAAGGGTATCAGATGTTTGAGCTCAACTAGCACCGGTGTACTCATTCTATAGGGTGTTCTAGAAACTGGCACCGCTCCTGGTGCAAGTTATGTTGAAAAGTCAATATCTCTTCTTAGAGGTAGACCTGGTACCTCTTTTGGGAACACATATTTATACTCTATCAATATGGGATGGTCCTCTAGGCTTGGTTTGTCATCCTCAACAGAGTTTGACACTTGTATTGCATACAAAGGACATCCTTTTTTGCAATACTTCTTCACTTGAAGTGTTGATATTTGTCTCACTGAGACAGGATTTTGAATCCCTTGTAGGGTTACCTTTCTCCCGTCTTCATTTTCACACTCCAAATTTTTATTGTAACAGTCCAACTTGGTTTTATGGGCAACCAACTAGTCCAAGCTAATCAACAGGTCATAAGATCCTAAAGTAAGTATGTTTAGGTTTGCTTGGGTGGGAAATCCACTCATAATGAATTGGCATGATGGTATGACCTCTGTTACTTTTGTTTTGGTTCCAATGACTAGTTTTACCAGCCATGATTTAACATGTTTAACTTGTTGCAATTTACAGTTCCCAACAATTTGAGGGGAAACATAACTCAAATTAGAACCAGGGTCAATTAAAATGGAAATAGATGGTTGGCAATCATACCTTCTAATTCCACCACTGAATCTTGGTGTTCATCTTGTTTATTATCCAAGGCTACATAAATCTATGGCATGCTCCTAGCCACATCATTGACTGTGGTAGCCTCCTGGATGTTGCATACCCTCCTACTATTATGTTTCCTATATGGGCAGTCTCTTAGCAGATGTTCTTCTCCACAACCCCAACATTTCAAGGGTTCTCTCTTTGTGTTATTAGTCTTACCTGGGGTTACTCCAAAGGGTTTATTTCCACTCTGAGAGGGGAAATTTTTCTGGTATAAACTTTTAGTAGGAAGGATCATCTTATAACCTTTCACATAACTCTTGAATCTTGAGTGTTTAAACCCATTTTTCTTGAATCCTGAACTACTCTTCTTCTTTCAGTCCTTGTGAGGTTCTTTTTTGTTATTGAACTGCTCATAGAAATACCTTGCCTTCCAAATAGTGTCTTCTAAGTTCTTTTTCTCATGAAATTTAATTCCGCCCTGGAAGGACTGAGGTATCCCACTAATAAATCATTTCATTTTTACCTTTCCATCCTTTATGTAGGGTACATACCTTATCAATTCAAGGCATTTATTGATATATTCATCTATGGTGAGTTGTCCCAACTTGAGTTCATAGAACTCCTTGTTCTTCCCATCAAATCATTTCTCTGACGTATACTTTTGTTTGAAGTATTTCTCAAATTGTTTCCATGAAAATTCATTCTCATGGATTCCTTTCACATTCCTAAGGTGCTCCCACCAAATGGAGGCCTTTCCATTCAGGTTAAAAATGGCTATTTGAACCTTCAAATTTTCAGAGTAGTCATGGACTCTGAAGTACTTCTTCAAGTCAAGTAACCAAAATTTTTCTTCTTCCCCCTTCTTCATTTCTCTATCGAAGGTGGGTGGTTTGGCCTTGTTCAACTCTTCAGGGTCATGGCTCTTGGAATTTTTCTTCTTATTTCTTTTCCTCTGGGAATGTGAAATAGTTTTTCTACTAGAGGATTGCTTGGAGTTGTGAGTTTCCTCACCGGAGGATTCTTATGATGAGTGTCTCTTGGCTCCATGTTGGGCCTTCTTTGAGGTTCTCCTCCTTGTGTGACCACTTTCAGGGCCATTATTTCTTATCTCGAGTGATATCTAGGTTTTCTCCGTTTGATGTATGTCCACATGACTAGTTGTTGGTCCATGTTGCAACTGCCTTTGTATATCTGATAAGCTTTGTAGCAGGATTGCATTAATTTCAGTTTGATTTTCCTTATCTTTTATCAATATTTTATTGTCAACCTTAAAAATCTATAATTCTACCACGAGGCTTCTTACATTTTCAGTCAAATCCGAAGTGGTTTCCACCGCCCTCATCTCATCATATTCTTCCTCTCTATTGTGGGAGATTTCCCCCAATTCATGGTGTGTCACCATTCTTTATGTTGTATTTTTTCTGCGGTCTACTGACTTCCTAAGTGTTGATAAAACATTTTCTTTTAGTTAATGGTCTATTATTTCATGAACAACACACAATTCATATTTTTCCAAACACACACAACAATAGAAAATTGCATTCCTTTCTTTAGTAGAGGATTAACTAAGCCTTTTAGGAAAGGGGTAAGATAGTGTGTCACCCCTAAAAGTTCTTAAAATAATATTCACTTTAAATAATATTTTTATGCGACTCATTCATGAGCCCAAGCAGGCCAAGTGTTGTAACCACGCTCTGATACCAATTTGTAACACACCCGACCCCTAAGTATCATTTCTAGGGATGGGGCATCAAAATTTTTCTTACTCAAATAATCTTGAATCATATCTCCAAGATGATTCATCCTCTTCTACTCACCCATAGCTTTCTGACGACTGTTATCAGGCTCTATTCTGACCTTTGATTTACAATGGTTCCTACCTCCCGCAGGTATGGTCCAATCATCATCCAAACCAATGGTGAAACATAATCCCCATATAACACACAGCTAGAGGAGAATTCAACATTTGACGCTTCCGCACTAAACGTCCTTTTTCTTTTCTGCATGCATGTCCTCCAGAGTCCCGAATTTCAAAAATATTGCCTCGTGGCTCCGACCTTTGGGGCTTTAAACTCACCCTCTACACTATATTACATACCTATAGATTCCCAAAGTCCCAGACTTCTGAAGATTCCACTCTCGAATGAGGTGGCATACTAGATGCGATGATCAATATAGGTGGGTCCTGAATACTCCTCCCAGGGCCACATGGACCAAACAGGTAATTTCCATAGATGACACGTGGAAAGGAAGAGAGGAAACGTGGCCCCTATAGTGGGTGACACATGTCATGTCTTAATGGACACGTAGGATCGGTGAAACATCTGGATCCAAGTGACACATGGCACGTCAAACATGGGTCCATGTCACCCTAGGTGACATCTACATACCACGTCACCCCAGACTGATCACCTTCCAATTATTTCCATATTACGACCACGGTGTGTCCACGTAACCCCTAGATCTATGGCCTTTGTTACTTCGTAACTCATGCCTTTGGGGGTTTCGAATTTATGGTCGCTACACCCTCCCGAAGTAGGACTTCGTCGAACATCGATGATTTTAAGGATGAAAAATTATTTTAAAATGTAGAAATCTAGGTGAATCTTACTAATCCTTCATATGCCAACTATAAAATGTTTGGCGATATTTTTGTAAAAATATTCACATTTATAAGAATTTTATATAGTTTGTATAAAAAAATTGTGATTTTTAAGAAAAAATATTTTTTTCCTATAGAATTTGGGCGAATCATTTTTAGAATAGCAAATTTTTTTGGGGGGAAATCGTTAAAAATTAGCCCATGAGCGAAATTATAACCCTAAAATCATCTGTTTCATCGAAGTACGGTACGCGGGTCCCTCTTCTGGATGATCGAATGGTTAATACGGGTTCTTAATGAACTCCCCAATCCCACAACTCTCTTCACTTTGTAGCTCTGATCGTCGGGGATTTTGATGTTATAGTATCTTTTTTCTCCCGAAGTGGGACTTCACTGAAGTTGCCTCAGTGTAGATCCAATGACTAAGGGGACTCCTGAATACTCTCTAATTAGTGGTTTGTGTTTCTTCACGAAAACTGAATGAATCAAGGTTTAATGTTGGGGAAAGTCTATCTGTCTCAGATAAGGAAATCATGAGGTGCCAATCAACTTTGTGGGTAGCCGCAACCATCATTTTCCTTCAGTCGGTTTATATATGGCAGGGTTGAAACACTCCCGAAGTTCCAAATCTAGGAGGCTTAACTCCTTTCGGACCCAACGTAGGATTCCCATACCTTGGCCACATGGGTCATTTGGAAACTCTTGTGGGCTACGCACTAATTCCTATAGTCGTAAATGGGTTAAGGACATGGGCATGAGCCCTCGATCATACGGTGTATATATTGAAGGAGGTTCCCTCCTTCCACATTGTTTGAACTTGAAATTCCTACGAGGGTATATTCAAGAGTTCGACAAGACTTAAACATTCCAATAAATCCTACCCCAACCCTCTTGTAAGCTTACGCCCCATGACTCTTTAACTACTAAACAAAGGAAACTAGAAGATCATTCAAAAGAATGAGTTCAAAGGGATATAATACATACATATACCTTATTCATTCAATATAGAAATCATTCATAGATAGATAAATATATGTATTCAGCCATCATTTCCATTTCAATACACAGATTATGAAGATACTTATCAGAAACCGGAAACCGTGAAGCGACTGTTGAAAGGGGTGCTTGTTTCCACCCAACCCTGGGCACAACTAATCCTGATACATTTACCATTGGCCACCCTCGAGCTAGACCACAATTCTCTGAGAGAGACTCTTTCTTCTTACTCAAAGACAATCAAGGACAGAGGTCACTCTCCTCCTCCCACTAGGTCTTGGAAACCGGTTTTCTCTATACCAAGAAAGGAGGTCTACATGATTACTTCCACAATCAGTCATCATCCTCATTTATCAGCTTGTAAAGAAAACCATGCCAACCACTTCTTGCACCCAGAACAAGCTTATTTATCATTTCTTGCTCGAACCAGACAGTTGTAACCGCTCTTTTTCTCTTCTCAAGATTTCTCTTTTTTCGACACTTCTCTCTTCACAGATATTCTTTTATTCGCTCTCTTGCCTCTTCCCACGAGTTACCTCTTTCTTTCCTTCCTTGGCAAGGTTGCGTGGGTCAGAATCCCAATCTCGTGGTCAGGTTTGGAAGTCTTGCAGATGGGTACTCTTCCCCATCTCTTCATTAACTCTTGAGGAGGACTCTTCCAACTACCACTCTGACTAGTAATTCATTTCTGGGTTAGGGAACTATTCTGGGTCTGAGCCATTAATTCCAGTAAGGTACTGGTTTAGTTGGGGGGGGGGGTCATCTCAACCATTTTTGGTTCCCCTCACCATCTATCTGATAGAATCCATGGTCTATCTTGGAAAACACTTATTCATTTTCTATTAATAACATAAAATACATACATTGACCTTTTATACAAAGGTTCATCAAATCAAACATTCACACATATCTAGTCTTCCATAGTCACTCGGCCAGTTATAGTGATATTTAAAAAATGGGGGAAACAAGGGTATTACAATCCCATCCCCCTTAAAGGAACATCATCCTCGATGTTCTATCTGTTGATGTGCTCCGTATGTATAGAAGTAAACAAACATGGATATGCTTGTTTCATGGCATCCTCCATATCCCATGTAGCTTCATCTTGGGCCAAAGTGTTTCCATTGAAACTTGACCTGTGAAATGGTTATGTTCCTGAGTGGGGTTTCCTTCCTGTCTATTATGCATTGAGGTTCTGGCCAGAATTCTTCCTCTGGTTCCACCTGAATCATAGACCAATCAATAATATGATTAGAATCATCTACATATTTATTTAATAACGAAACATGGAAGACAGTATGTGCCTTCATTGTGGGAGGAAGTTTTATCCTATAGGCTACATGTCCCACTCTATCCAAAATTTCAAAGGGTCCACAATACCAAGGTCCCAACTTGGCACAAGCTCCCATCCTCAAGGAGATTTTCCTGGGTCTAACTCGGAGATACACACGATCCATTGTTTTTAACTCTCTAGGAGTCCTATTTCTATATGTATAGATTTTTTGTCTATCCCGAGCTATTTTTAGATTTTGTTTTATCTGAATTACTTTTTGTTCCATTTCTTTCAACCTGTTTGGCCCAAATGTAATTCTATCTACTGGATTATTCCAGCTGATTGGAATCTTTCACTTTCCACCATAGAGGGCTTCAAAAGGGGTCATCTTCAATGACTCTTGCTAGCCATTGTTGTAGGAAAAATCTACCAGTGGTAGGTAGTCTTCCCACTTCTTAGGCTGATGCATTAAATGCATCCTTAACATTTCCTCTAATATTTGGTTTACCCTCTCTATTTTTCCATCAGTTTGAGTCTTATAACCCTAAATTGCACCACACAGGCTTACCTGGCATCAGGCCAACTCATATCCCTTCCTTGTCAAAATTATGTTGAACAACTCTTTGGAAATCCTCTTGTGTCAAGGCCCACGCGCCCTAACCCATTACTGCATGAGTGTGCACACTGGCTGACTCACTACAGCCCGCGTGTACCTTACAAATCACAAAAAAAGGAAAGTTGCCAACAAAACAAAATTCTATGGGTCAGTTAACTGAAACTCCCGGCCATGCATGGCCGAGGGTTCCTCCAAAACCCTAGCTCCTTCTAGCCTATAAAAGAAGGGGTAGGGGTACCATTTGGAAGAGGAAAAAATATAGTGAAGAAACTCTGCCCATTTACGTAATCCATTGTCCCAACCCTTTAGCCTTTCCTCATGCCAAAGGAGATTTAACGCAAAGCAGTTGAAGGAAAGAGGAAGAGGAGCCTAGGATTAGGTTCAAGGAGCGGTGGCCAGTCTCAGCTTTGATTGTAAGTTGATTCATTTTCAGTAATAAAAAGAATACTTTTCCCGTCCCAATGTATGAATTGTCTATGATTTGATAAATTTATGCTTGATTTCTAACCCTTGAGTATAGAAGTAGCATGCATGCATAGTTGTAGTATGTCTTGAGTGTAGGTCATCTATGAAAGGAGAAACGCAAGCAAGTGGTCAAAGCGCAATGGAGGATCTACATCGAACACCGGTAATAAGGTCGATGATCCTTTTCCATGCATTTACTGTGAAAGAGGGGTTTAAATCTTGGGTTGTAGGTTAAAAAGTAGTTTCTTTTTGGTCAAAATCTGCATGCAAGTCTGACCCTAGTTTGCTAGTCCGTAGGGTGTTTTTCCCAACAACAGAATTGGCGACCATACTGGGGATAATACTCTTTAGGGTTTCTGGATTTATTTAAATTTTTTGGGTAGTTTAAAGATTAGGTTTTCTGTTTTACTTTGCCTGTCTTTTTCTGTAAGTTCTGAGCTAGAAAGGAGCCTGGTTCTTCATACCAGTTGTCCCTGAATTTTGCTTGACGGTAGTTGTCGGGACACACAGAGGTACACGTGGCCTGCATGCGTGTACCTGTGCCCTATCCTCTTACATCCCGCGTGTGAACACTAGCTGTAGAGATAGCAGTAGCGTGTAGGAGTTCATAGAACTTTAGAGGCAGTCCTCCTCTTCCCTGTCAGAATTATACATTCTCAGGGGGTTTTTTGGAATCATGTCTGAAACAAATAAAATAAAATAAAATAAAACAAATGCAGAAACAAAACACAGAAGACACAAAATACAAGAGAGACACAGATTTATGTGGTTCACCCAGTGTAGGCTACGTCCACCAAAGAAATTGTCAGGTCCTTCCTTTATTATTATCTAGCAAATGAAGGGATACAACCTACAGCAAAACCCGTTGTAACTTCCTCTTATTTCTCTCACAGTCTCCTCTCTCAGAATACAATATTCACCACCATCCATAGTCGTGATACATTTCCCTCATAAAAGAGGGTTGCCTTCTAAGGAAAAAAACCCTAACATAATCTCTATCGTTAGATCTGTGACCTTATAATGAACGGTCCAGATTTATAATGAAATTAAAATATACTTTTACAAGGAAATTTTTGCTTCGGGGGCTTCGCCCCCGAACCCCCATCAGGGGACGCTGCCCCCAAACACCCACTGGGGGCCTACTTTCCCCCAGCCAGGGGGATAGGCCCCTCGGACCCCGCAGAGGGTGTACCCCCCCTCTGCACTCCCCCATGTGGAAGAGTGTACATACTTCTGGGGTGTAAATACTTCATGGGGTATAAACACGGCTGAAAGCAAAAGACCTATAAATCAGCAAGATAATCAGGCTCCACAACCAACAATCTCCCACTTGGAGACTAATCTCAACAACTCCACTGCTGCTATATATGCTGGACTCTGAACCTTCTTGGACCTGGAAAATTTCTCATCTTCATCTTCATTCTTGAAGACCAACTGAAACTGAGAAAGAACTCAATTTCTCCCTGGTTACTCCCTTTGTTAACATGTCTGCAGGATTATGGCTAGTGTGTATCTTTTCCATCTTCAATTGTCCATTTTCCAAGGCAGATCATATGAAGTGGTACCTCAATTGTATATGCTTATTCTTCGAATGGAAGGCTAAGTTATTTGCAAGGTGAATGGCACTCTGAATGTCACAGTACAACTTGTTGTTCTCCTGCTTCTTTCTCAATTCCTCCATAAACCTTTGTAACCAAATCATCTCTTTACTAGCCTCTGTAGCAGCAACATACTCTGCCTCTGTTGTTGAAAGTGCAACAACCTTTTGCAGTTTT
>ML785191.1:714720-759028 GCA_009831015.1 Picea engelmannii | reverse complement strand
CCCTAGCACCACCCTTCCTCCCTGATTATGAATAAATGATTGACAAACAAACAATACAAGTATTTCAATTCTTACCCCTTCTTCACTATTCTGCAATTCTTCTCTAGTTCAAAAACTGTTCTGCAATTATGTTCTACCTCATGTTATTATGTTATTCTTCTCTTGCTTCATAGTATTCTGCTACTCTCCTCTTTCTTCTGTCTATTCAACGAGTGTTACTCATCTCTTATTTTTATCTTATGCTCTGCATTCTTTCATTTTATCCTATTTACAGTTCATCTCATTGTTTCTGTTAGAACAGTTAACCTTACATAGTCGATGCATCTCACCTTTTATACCCATCAGCCTCATCAGTTACACCTCGAATCTCCTTGGGCAAAGACAAACACTTCTCAGCAACTGTATCACCAACCGATCAAGAACCATGATTTGATTTTCTAACTGAATTGTAACTGAACTTATAAATCATGAAAATAAACGATGACCCTTCAATCATATTCCTGATTAACCTGCACCATTGGATTACCAATGATGGATCTCACGCCTACTCCATATGCCCACTCATTGTGACCACGGGCCTAATTAGAATGCCTTTAGCATTTCGCATTTCGGCAATCCAGAGGTGAAGAGTCTTGACTCTTCATGTTGCAATCTCCGAAAAGGGGTTTAGCTCCGCTAGCTCCTCCCTCTCACATGACCACTGGACAGTGACCACAGGCTGCGCCAAAAGGTGCTTTGCGATTTCGAGTTTCAGCATTCTTTTCGTGAGTGTCCTTGACACCTCCAACTCCCGGTATCCAAAACTCTGAAATGGAGTCAGATCAACGGTCCACAATCTTGATGATTCAGCGGTCCAGATCTTTTCATGATCTCGCATATTGTGAGTTCCTGTCGTGAGTTGCTTCCTTGACTCCTCCAACTCTCGGTATCTGAAACTCCAAAACGCAACCTTTGTCATGCTCTGATCTATCGCCATGTTTCCCTCTTGGATCAACGATCCAGATCTTATCATGATTTCGCATATTGCGAGTTGGAAGATTAGAGCACTGCCTTCCTTTGACTTTCCAGTCAGCGAAATGTTAATCCCTCGCCACGTGTATTCCTTGATGATGGATGGCCCTCCTACTTTCGGGACTTTGTAAGCCCGCTTCATCTTGTACTTAAAGATCGTGCTCCTTCTTCTGGATCCAACGATGGTCAGTCCTTGCGCTCAGATCCAATGTCTGAGATTTGTTCTCCTCTTTTGCACGTTCCTCCTATCTGTATTCATATCTGACGGTCATCAGGAATTCAGGATGGGTGATCCAATGATCACTGTTGCTCCTCACTATTGATATTGCCATTTCCATGCCATCATCGCTCTGTTGAACGTGATGATCTTTGCCATCAATGACAAAACATGCATACTCTACCTCTGTCTGAAAACATGCCAACATTGTATGGTATGCATTGGCATTGGTATGGTATGGTATGAAATTCATGTTATGCATGATACATTGGAAATATTGCCAAATATGAATTTCCCCTGAAAGCTCTGCTTAGGGTTTTCATTGATGGCAAGTGTCTAGGAAACGTTCACATGGAGGAGCAGTGAGTCAAAGTTCCATGGCATGAATTATCAGAGGGAGTTCAAATTGTTGTTATGGTAAGAATTTCGTGTTTGCTATGCCATGACTAGAGAAACAATGGTATACTATACAATGTTTACAAGGTGATTGGGTTTGTTATGGTAAATGATGAAAGTAAGCCAGAAAGGCATTCCACAAAACACATGCCATGCAACTATTAACTGGTAGAATGGTTAAAAGTGAAGGAATTGCAATTGCAGGCCTGTAGGAATTGATACCTTGCATTGCTAAGACATTTGTAGTAGTAGGAGTTGATGGCTCAACGTGATGGCCACTTCAGGATTTGAAGGAGTTACTAGAGGAGCTTATGGCAATTACAAGTATAACCAAGGGAAAGGCTTGAAGAATGGCTTCAATGTTTTCGATGGACATCTAACCAAGGTTACTGATTATGAAGCATGCTCTTCATGATAGAGGGTTTGTTGAAGATCTTTTAGATAGCAAAAGATTTGAAAGTCAAAGATGGAGCCCTAGAAAATAGGATCTTGTAATTGTTTACTGTTTTGGGGACAAATCGAGCCTCTCAAGGCTTGGTAATGTATTTATCAAAGTGGCTTTTATTGGTTGTATCCTAGGACTCTGTACTATCATATTTAAGACTCTTGAGCAATCAAAATAGCAGTCCTCTTTTTTATTTCCATCTTCATATCTCTATCTGTTGCTTTGATAATTTTCTATTGATGAATGATTTATCTGTGGTTCTTTCTTTCATGAAAGTTCAGTAAATTATTTACTGTAGTACTAGTGAAGCAAGTGTTATCAAAGTGTATTATCTTCGTTGATTGGAAGGCTCCTGGTTGATGAAGTTTATGTTGTATGTGTATTAGAGGGACTTGATGTGAATCTGATTCATATATTCCACTTCTTCTTGTGTATTCTTCCACCTGTTCATTGAGAATTTAGTGTTGAACTAGGGTTATTGGTATTGGTATTGGTATGGTATGGTATGGTATGGTATTGGTATTGGTATGGTATGGTATGGTATGGTATTGGTATTGGTATTGGTATTGGTATTGATATGCATATCATTGTCAATGCATACCATTGCCATGCAATGGTATTGGTATTGGTATGCAATGGTATGGTATTGGTATGGTATGGTATGGTAATGGTATGGTATTGGTATTGGTATTGGTATTGGTATGGTATGGTATGGTATTGGTATGCATATCATTGCCAGGCAATGGTATGTAATGGTATTGGTATTGGTATGCAATGGTATGGTATTGGTATGGTATGGGTATGCTATTGGTATGGTATGGTATTGGTATTGTTATGGTATGGTATTGGAATTGGTATAGTATTGGTATTTGTAATGGTATCGGTATGGTATTGGTATTGGTATTGGTATAGTCTAGTATGGTATTGGTATGCATATCATTGCCAATGCATACCATTGCCAATGCATACCATTGCTAATGCATACCGTTGCCATGCAATGGTATGCAATGGTATTGGTATTGGTATGCAATGGTATGGTATTGGTATTGGTATTGGTATGGTATGGTATAGTATGGTATTTATATTGGTATGGTATTTGTATTGGTATTGGTATTGGTATTGGTATTGGTATGGTATTGGTATTGGTATTGGTATTGGTATTGGTATTGGTATTGGTATTCATATTGGTATTGGTATGGTATRGTATTGGTATTGGTATTGGTATGGTATGGTATTGATATGGTATTGGTATTGGTATTGGTATGGTATTGATATGGTATTGGTATTGGTATTGGTATGGTATAATATTGTATTGGTATTGGTATGGTATAATATTGTATTGGTATTGGTATGGTATGGTATTGGTATTGGTATGGTATAGTATGGTATTGATATTGGTATGGTATTGGTATGCATATCATTGCCAATGCATGGTATAGTATGGTATTGGTATGGTATGGTATTGGTATGGTATTAGTATTGGTATTGGTATTTGTGTGGTATGGTATGGTATGGTATGGTATTGGTATTGGTATTGGTATGGTATTGTTATGCATATCATTKCCATGCAATGGTATTGGTATTTGTATGCAATGGTATGGTATTGGTATTGGTATGGTATGKCGTGGTATGGTATGGTATTCGTATTGGTATGCAATGGTATAGTATGGTATTGGTATGGTATGGTATGGTATTCGTAATTGTATGGTATGGTATTGGTTTTGGTATGGTATTGGCATTCGTATTGGTATTGATATTGATATGGTATTGGTATGGTATTGGTATTGGTATGGTATGGGATTGGGTATGGTATTGGTATTGGTATGGTATGGTATTGGTATTGGCATTGCCTTGTATGTTATGGTATACCATTTGTGTTATGCATGGTATACCATGCATTTCCTTGCCATCATATGGTATGCATTGGCAATGGTATGATGTGGTAAGAATTGTATGGTACGGTATCCATTGACAATGGTATGCAAAGTCAATGGAAATGGTATAAATTGCCTTGCCATTGTGTGTTATGCATTGGAAATGGTATGCATTTCCTTGCAATTGTATGGTATCCATTGTCAATGGCAATGGTATGGTATTATATGCATTGGCAATGGCAATGGTATGCATTGGCAATGGCAATGGTATGCATTGCCTTGCCATTGTATGGTATGCATTGGAAATGGTATTGGTATGCAATGGTGTTGGAAATGGTATGCAATGGTATTGGAAATGGTATATTATGCATTGGCAAAATTCTTGGGATTTGCAAGAGAGAATGTAGCACAATGGCAATGTTATGTGGAACTTTATCTCATATTCATGTAAGGATTAGGGATGAGGACTATAGTTTGGTTTGGTCCAAGAATCATATTCTAAGATAATAGATTGCAAAGATAGGGTACAAAATTATGTTATGTAATGCAAAACAAGAAAAAATCATGGTGGTGGAAGCCCCTTTGGAATATTAGAGCTCCTATGAAGACACGTGTTTATATGTGGCTAGTGTTGAGAGACAAGTTACTTATTTGAGATCATTTACAAAGGAGAAGTAAGCAAGGGTCTGGCATGTATTTACTTTGTAAGATGGATGAAGAAGTTATCACCCATCTATTAGTGAAATGCAACTATGTTAGATAAATTCCAAGGGAGAGAAGGCCCTATGAATGTTCGATGAGAATCCAACTTATCCAAATAGTAGGAAAATATAAATAAATTAAACGAAAGGGGCAAATCCCTACTAGGAAAACTATGTTTGTTATCTAGAGCCACAAAACAAGGGCTAGTATTTCCAAACTCCATAAATTGCAAGGAACATTCCATAAGTTCTTAATATTCAAAGGAAATAAATGACAAGGATGCCCAAACGAGGAGCCATTGATAAAAACTAGGGAAAAGACAAGGGAAGGGATCCTTCAATACTATTGATACCTCGTTCTCCATCAATATTACAAAGTCGGTCCACTTTTTATTTTGTAACATTTCTTTTTAAAAATCTGTTGGATGTCGACCATATTTGTCCTCCTGACAAAACATGGCACATGGACTAGTTAAACTAATAAATATGTAATCATTTACTTTTTTCTAAAAAAACAAAACATTACACATAATAAATATACTTACAAAGGTGCAGATCAAGGCTTGTATACCTTTTTGGCCACTGTGAGGCATGGCTTGGAGTTTTACAAGCTTGGCTTTGGAGGCCTTGTCCTGAAACATACACTAAGTCAATTTAACTATGCACAAACAAAATATAAAAATTGTGTAAGAAATTTGATATAATATTATTAGCAAATTGAAATACGTTGATACTCTCCTCACCAGACTTCCTCCGTGCATCCGACTTCCCATATGATTTTACAAGTTCTTTCCATATGTTTATATTGACATCAATTGACCTTTTTTTTAGCCTTATCTCAGGCATGAGTTTTTTTATCTTCTTTGTTTTGTTCAACCTGAATCTCTTGCAATTCTGAGACATTTGTCTTTTCACCTTTTTTATTGACCAACCTACGCCAAATTCAAATTCCATGTCATGAATTACAGCTTTATGCAGGTGCATTGGTATCTTTGAGAACGACAAAATGAGATGGTCTTTGAACCGTTGAAGGCATGATTCCTTCAACCTATTCACAAAAACCTTCCCAACATCCGACATTCTGATTTCGCCTGAAACCATGTCGTATTCTATCTTTGTATCATAGTTCCCAATGCAAGTTCCAAAACATGGCATGATGGAAGAAGTTTGGGTCCCAGGAGTGGCTTCGACATTGGAGGTCTCTGCTCTATGTTCCATATTCTTAGAGGTCATTGTTAATCATTTCTTCCTTGATTTTCTGATCGATCTAGGAGTGGTTGGGGAATCAATTGATTCCCTTTCACGAGGTTGTTTTGCTTGTAATGTTTAAGGGGTCTTAGTGGATCGTTTTTCTATGTATTTTGCAAGTGTTTTCAAGTCTACACCGTCAAGTTTTTTAACGGCCTCCATCCCCAATATCGAAGCCAATGAATCTTTCTCCTAGCCAGTCTCATGTCCCTAGACATATAAAATAATTTTTTATGTTAAAAATTTCAATAAAAAAACAAATAACTCAAAATCAAAAAAAAAATGAGACAATTAAAAATCTATAAATTAACAATGACTTACCTCATTGTGGCTAGAATTTGCTTCCTTCCCTCTACTTGAAATTTTAAGCAAGCTAGGGCAAATCCCTTATGTCATGATTTGGGCAAGTAGACTTGGTCACGGTTTTTGAAGGTGCTTATTTCTTCTCCCTTCTTCCTAGTTTTTGTTTTCCTCTTCTAACAAGGATAACCAAATGTCAAACTCAGCTTTATATTATAGTGTTGTTTCAAATAAAAATTGTTAAGATAACTCTCCCATGATTGCTTTCTGCTAATATTGCAATATATTAGACCATAAAACATGAGGAAATTTATAGATCAAGAAGTCGAAATCTAATAGTTGTGAAATTTGATAATTTTGTTACTTGAAAATCTCGGTTATCCCTTAGGAAACCCCCAAACCATGTTATGGTCGCACCCTATCTCTATTCACCCTAGGAAACACCCAAATCATGTTGGAGTCCAAATGTAGTTTGAAAATGAGTTGGTATGGTCACGCTCTATCTCCCTTCGCCCTAGGAAACACCCAAATCGTGTTGGAGTCCAAATGTAGTTTGAAATTGAGTTGGTTTGGTCACAACCTATCTCCTTTCTCCCTAGGAAACACCCAAATCGTGTTGGAGTCTAAATTTAGCAGGAAATTCAGTTGGTCTGGCCACACTCTATCTCTGTTTTCCCTAGCAAACACCCAATTTGTGTTTTTGTAATTCTTCCCCTCCAAAATGAGTAGTTTGTCCCCTTGCCCACAAGTTTTTTAGAATTTTTTGTTTAAGATATCATTCGGTGCCATCTACGTCGACTTTGTTGATGTTTGGACAACATCGAGAAGACATTCTCTAAAGATAATAATTAATAATATAATTATTATTGAATATTAAATATAGTATATAATAAGTAAATGATAATAATAAATAGTTATTGATTATTCAAGGGACGCATCCTTTCATGGATGGTCACCTTATGTTCCCTATATATGGAACACTCATTGTCATAATAATATATCGAATATCTCTCATATCTCATATGAATAAAAACCAACATGGTATCAGAGCTGGGACTATGGCCTCATGCCCTTGATCAACAACGTGGCCTTGAAGGGTCGTCTACGAGAAGGTTATGGAAATCATCTTGGAAATGTTGATGTCTAAGGCAGCATCATGAAATATTCTCCCCGGAAGGTCMTGTATGGACTAGTATAAGGGAATGTAGAATTCATMTGACGTGCCTCAAATTGTTAAATGAAGGAACCAAGACATTGGTTCCATGGGGGAACCTCGATGTGTCCTAGAGATGTTTGAGACAACATCATGAGACATTCTCCCTGGAGGGTCCTATATGGACTAGTAGGAGTAAATGTGGACTTCATCTTGATGTGCCTCAAATGGTCAGATGAAGGAACCAAGACATTGGTTTCATGAGGCAATCTTGATATGTCTTGAGGACATTGGTTCCATGAGGGAACCTTGATATGTCTTGTGAGACATTGAGTCCATGAGGGAACCTTGATATGTATTAGACATTGTTTTCATGAGGAAACCTTTATATGTAAAATAAGGTGCAAGATTACATTCCCTTTCAAGACAATTGAGCCAATTGATCTCATTGATCTTGTAGCTCCACTTAATGTTTCCAGAGATATTGTAGTAGGTCAGAAGATACTTGCATGGGCTCGTTAGACTCTGCAGGAGGTAGAAGGGCATGCAAATACTCATGGTAACTTTCGAGAGAGAAAGAGACCTCAGAGATATTCGTGCTATACTACATCTATGAGCCACATCATTGATTCCAATCCTTCCTATTATGAAGAGGCATCTAGTCAGCCAATATGGAGAGATGTCATGATGGAGGAGTATCAATCCATCATGAAGAATGATGTGCGATATATTGTTCTGAGACCCGAGGGGAAGTTTGCATTGACTTCCAAATGGATCTACAAGATCAAACACATAGTTGATAGGAGCATCAAGAGGCACAAAATGAGATTTGTTTCTAGAATATTTTCTCAGGTGGAGGGAATAGATTATAAGGAGACATTTTCTCCTGTTTCTCGATACACTTCTATCCGGATGATTATTTCCCCTGTAGCATCCATGGGTTGGAGAGTACATTAGATGGATGTAAAGACAACATTTCTCAATGGAGAGATTAAGGAAGAATTATACATCGAGCAACCAGATTCTTTCGTGATACATGAGAAGGAGTCTCATGTGTGCAGGTTGAAAATGGCCTTGTATGGAATCAAGCAACCACCTCGAGCTTGGTATGCAAGGATAGATGGACACCTGATGATTTTTGGGCTTCAACAAAGTGTTTTTTATCCAAGCCTGTAATACAATATTTTTAATGGTCAATCCCTAATTCTGTTCCTCTACGTTGATGATTAATTTCTCACTGGTACAGAGAGCCTTATTATTGAATGCAAGTATGTGTTGGCCTCTGAGTTCGAGATGAAGGACCTTGGTATGATGCACTGCTTCTTGGGACTAGAGGTGTGGCAGAGAACTGATGAGATCTTCCTGAGTTAGGGGAAGTACACAGTTGAGATATTCAAGAAGTTTGAGATACTGAACTTGAAGCCCGTGACTACACCAACGATGACAAATCTGAAGAAACTAAGTGTGTCTTCATCCGATTACGATGAAATTGATCTGACTCTGTATAGACAGCTGGTTGGATAACTGATGTATCTGGTTAACACCAGACCAAATAATTGCTATGCAATGAGTGCACTTATCCAATTTATAAGTCAGCTGAGATAGGCACACTAGATTGTTGTGAAGCATGTGTTGAGATACTTTCAAGGCACAGTTCGACATGGTCTGAGATATACTTCCAGTATTGATATGATATGGCAGGAATATATTGACTCTGATTAGGCAAGGAGCGCAGTGGAAAGAAAGAGCACCTTCAGGTGTTTCTTCACTTTGGTATCTTCCATGGTTTCCTGGTGTAGTAGGAAACGAATTTTTGTGGCTTTGAGAACAACATAAGTAGAGTACATTGCATTAATCATGAGAGTCCATGAAGCAGTGTGGCTTCACAAGCTCCTTGCAAATTTATTCGAACATGTGTTGGATTCCATCATTATTCATTATGGTAACCAAAGTTGTGTGAAGATCTCTAATAATCTAGTGTTTCATGACAAATCGAACCACATTGAGATCAAGTACCATTACATCCGAGACATGGTGCAAAGGAAGGAAGTATTGGTGCAATACCTTCCTACAGATGAGCAGGTTATTGATGTTCTTACCAAACCAAGACAAAGTTCAAGTATTTATGTGACAGACTTGGCGTGGCAGAGAATGTCTCCCTCACTGAGAGGGAATGTTGATGTTTGCAACTTCCTGAGACATTATATAGATCGTAATACTCTTTGACTTAGTTGAGTTAATTTGTGATGACACTTATCCGAGAAAGGATAAGTGGGGCACTTATCCAAGAAGGGATAAGTGTGGTTGGGCTTATAACTCAACGTCCCATGTGGAGAGCACATGAGGGCATGTCAAGGGAATTGACCCTTGACGTCATACACTATGGGAGTTGGCCCTAGTGTTTCTAGAGGGTGTAGCCTCTAGAAGTCCACATGGAGTTCCATGTGTGACAAAATTTCTCCAGATTGTACTCCTCTATGAGTTGAGTTGAGTTGATCTGTGAGGACACTTATGCAAGAAGGGATAAGTGGGGCACTTATTCGAGAAGGGATAAGTGTGGTTGGGATTATAACCCAACGTCCCTTGTGGAGAGCACATGAGGACACGTCCCATGAGGACCCTAGTGTTTCTAGAAGGTGTACCATCTAGAAGTCCACATGGAGTGTGCCATGTGTGACAAACTTTCTCTAGATTGTACTCCTCTCTTAATTGAGTTGAGTTGATATGTGAGGATACTTATTCGAGAAGGAATAAGTAAATTTGGGCTTATAGCCCATTGTCGCATGTGGAGAGAACATGAGGACATGTCAAGAGAGTTGACCCTTGATGTCTCACACTATGGAGAGTTGACCCTAAGTGTTCCTAGAGGGAGTAGCCTCTAGAAGTCCACATGGGAGTGCCATGTGTGACAAATATTTTACTACTATGGTGGTTTTGTACCACTGGCGAAGACTGTGTGTCTCTGGATAGTATTTGTGTACTACTATGGAAATATACCTCCCTAGCTAAGAGGGAGTGTTGATGTTTTAGCATCGTTCATAACTTCTCCTACATTGGGATGTAGACCAATGGAGATAGGATACATTTATCACAAAGGTGCACTTGTGATAAATGGGCCTAGACGTAGTCCTTCCTTGATCATGACAAGGAATAATATGGATTCAAGGTGCTTGAAGTGCTTTCCACGAGTCAGTTAGCATCAAGCTGACATTCACTAATAGGTGTGTACATGTGGTGAAAGATCATGGTGTAGTCTTTGTCCTAGTCATGGTGATTTGACAAGGAATGATAAAGACTCAATATGCTATATGATATTACATGCGAACCCAAAGTGAACCTAATATTAGAGAGAGTTAATTGGTTCAGTTGGGAGAGAGATGTCTCCCAAGACTAACAGACAAGTGTCATGAGTCTAAGGTGAAGTCTGTATACTTCAAAGACAAGAGTGGCATGTTGCAGAATGTCTCCTTAATTGAGAGGGAGTGTTGATGTTTGGACAACACCGAGAAGACATTCTCTAAAGATAATAATTAATAATATAATTATTATTGAGTATTAAATATAGTATATAATAAGTAAATGATAATAATAAATAGTTATTGATTATTCAAGGGACGCATCCTTTCATGGATGGTCACCTTATGTTCCCTATATATGGAACACTCATTGTTGTAATAATATATTGAATATATCTCATATCTCATATGAATAAAAACCAATAGACTTTAGCACCGATTTAAGTCCTAAATGTAATCTTCTATGGGCACGTTAGTGGGCGCAAAAAACACTAGGAATTGTGCCCTAAACTATGGCCAAAATGCATCCATTTGCACCTAAACGGTGGTCTAAAATGATGGTTGTAGTCACATGAGGTACAACATTTGTTCATATGATGTAGAGGGCAATGAAAATGCAAACTAAGGTAAAATTCAACCAAATCATAATCGCTATGTCTTGTTGGTTTTCTTCATATGAGATATGATGGATATTCGATATATTATTACAATGATGAGTGTTCCATATATAGGGAACATAAGGTGAACATCCATGAAAGGATGTGTCCCTTGAATAATCAATAACTATTTATTATTATCATTTACTTATTATATACTATATTTAATAATCAATAATAATTGTATTATTAATTATTATCTTTAGAGAATGTCTTCTCGATGTTGTCCAAACATCAACATGTATGAGTTAAGACTAAACACCCTTGCACCTTTAATAAATTTATTGGTCATTGTACTCACCATTGTCTAGAGCTACCAAGACTTTGTGAGTTTTAGAGTCACTGTAGTCAACCTAGTAAACCCCTTCTTCTACTTTACAACAACCCATCCCTTGTTATGAACCCATTTCTTCTAACCTCAAGGCTTCCTCTCCTTTAACCTCTTTGATTGTCGACCACTCAGGTGGCCAGTCTATCCAACCTATCTACTTCACTACTAGCTTGGAATCATCTAGACGAGGAGGCACCCATTCCACTTCTAATGGACCATTTCCTACTATACCCACACACTCTAGGGAGACTAGAAGTATACCCACTTCAAATTCTAAGATTGTGACCTTCAACTTGGACAACCTTTTGTCACCATGTTTTCCTTCCTCCAACCCTTTCTAATTGGGGTCATTGTTAAGAACCTTTATGTTCATGAATGTATAGTTAATGAGAGAGTCTATCCCTATATTATGATGGTTTTTTGGTAGTGCTTGGGGCCTCCCATCCATGTTACAATGACACCCTATTTGAAAACCTTTGATGATCGACCATGTGAGTCAATAGAAGTTGTACTTAATATTCCCATTCAATTAGGTGATAATATTTTCTTAGTATATGTATCTGTTAGCGCCAATTCTTGCAAGGTGTTGTTTCTCTCCGATTTCATACCCTTGGTGTAAATACATAGAAATGGGGTTTAAAAAACCCATCAAATGAGTTTTATTCAAAGGCCGCAGTCATGAGCGTCGAGCACAGTGCACAGAAGAAGTCCATTTCAGGCTTAAAATCAAGCGAGAGGGCATTTTTTTTTCAACGGCAAGGATCCACAGATGGAGTATATCAATGGTCATCGGGTAAGCTTGAGTCGTGGAATTGCACAAGGTTTAGTGCATGGGCTCATCTCTTATGGCCAAAGTCACGAAGTGATTAGCCGTTTCGCGATTTCGGCTACCGGGACTTCAAAATACACGGGGTCTCTCTTCCACTGCATCGGGAATCGCCGAAACCTGAAATGCGAAAAGCGCCCAAAAGTCATTTCGACATTCTGACTACCAAGAGTTCAAGAGACAAGGGATCCTCTCTTCCAATGCATCGGGAATCACCGAAACCCGAAATGCGAAAAGCGCCCAAAATCCGTTTTGGCATTCCAGCTACTGAGAGTTCAAGAGACAAGGGAGTCGTTCTTCCACTGCATCGGGAATCACCGAAACCCAAAACGCAAAAATCCATTTCGTCATTCCGACTACCGAGAGTTCAAGAGACAAGGGAGTCGCTCTTCCACTGCATCGGGAATCCCCGAAACCCGAAATGAAAAATGTAAAAGCGCCCGGGAGCCATTTCGGCTACCGAGACTTCAAAGGACAAAGGAGTCGCTCCTCCAATGCATTTCGAAACCCCGAAACGCAAAATGTGAAAAGCGCCCAGGAGCCATTTCGGCTACCAGGACTTCAAAGGACAAAGGGGTCGCTCCTCCACTGCATTGAGAATCCCTGAAACACGAAATGCGAAATGTAAAAGTGCCCGGGAGCCATTTTGGCATTTCGGCTACCAGGACTTCAAAGGACAAAGGGGTCACTCCTCCAATGCATTTCGAAACCCCAAAACGTGAAATGTAAAAGCGCCCATGAGCCATTTCAGCATTTCGGCTACCAGGACTTCAAAGGACATGAGGTCTCTCTCTCTTTATGTTTTCAGTCTTGGCCACCCTCCATGGAAAAAGAAGTTAATGAATATTGAGCAGGTGGTTGAGACTTTAGCTCAAGAGGTGAATGCATGGCATGGAGGTTCTAGCAGGCAGTCTGCCCAAGATCATCTCGTATGCAAGTTTTCCTAAAAGAGCCATGCCGATCTGATGTCCTCGACTGACCAGAAGAACCTGCGCACGCTAAGTTAGACTTTAATGTCTCATCTACCTTCCTGCTACCAAGGGGGCGAATTTCTCTGAATATATATACTCATTTTTTGTATTTTTGTAAGGATGGATGGTAGAGCAGAGCTCCCGACTGTAATGTTTTAATGAAGCACTGGTTTTCTTGGCTATGTATCTGTATATGAAATTTCCTTGTTTAATGTAAGGCGGCTCTCTTTTTCATCTTGTTTCGATCTCATACTAAAAGAGTTCATGACTGAATGATTCACATGAATCGTCGTGACTGTGTTATGATAAAGGATTTATTATAGCGTTGTTATGTTCTTTTAGTGTTTTTGCTTTTGAATATAAGAGGTTCTTGTATTCAAAGTTTTCTTCTATAGGCTGTTGGAAGCCCGATGCCTACAGCATCCCTTCACATTTCCTCACAGAATTCTTCCTCCTACTCACCCTTATTACAGCTTACTGCCTAAAATTGAATCAAGGCCTCATCTGCTTGTGCATGCCCGGCCCAGTTTCTGAGTTAAAACGATATTGTTCCGAGTTTACTTTCATCCATCGCCCTTTATCAAAAAATTGTGACATTTAAATTGATGGGCCTCAGGCTTACTCCTGTTGCAATCCAGGAGTGACTTCTGATGCCAACATTTCTGGCGCCGTTGTCGGGGATGAAGTTGAAAATTTTCCCTGGGATTGAACGACATCGAGCCTCTGATTCTGAAGGTGCATCAAGCATCAGAGCCCTACGAGATTGCTACTGTGCACCTGGCAACTCCATTGTGATGACTCCATTGTGGCGAACATGTTGTTTCAGTTGTGGCTTCTAGAGGTAGAGACACACAGTCCCATCCATAGCTGCCTCTAGCTACACCTGAAGGTGATTTGGAGGTGATTTTCAGAAAAGGAAAGGCCTCTGAAGGAGAAACTTCCACCGCCGAACCAGGTAATTTTCCATCTCCTTCTGTAGGAAATCCATTTTCTTCTTCTCAGCTTCCTAGCAGACCTTTTTCTAAAGTTTCCCATTTCCTGAATTTCGAGAGTGTTCCTACTGAGTTCTCCCCTCTTGGTCTGGGATTGGAGGGCAAAATCCTTGTCACTCCCCTCTCCCCTGAAGTTGTACCTTGGCGTAGACCTAGGACCATAGAAGATTTCCCCACCCCCAGCTTTACCACCCCTCCTCTTATTATTGTTGTTCCTACTGCACAAAGAGAAGCATCCGCTGACTCAAGCCCCTTAGCCTTCTATTTGAATCCCCCATTGTTTCCCCGTCCACCTGTAAGCTCATTTCTAGTATCCCCTGTTCAAGCTCCTTCTCCTCTGAGTTCTCCTCCACCTAATATTCCTATGCAGAAGAAAATCCCCCCATGACCAGAATGGAGGCTATAATAGCTGCTAGGTATGCTCCCCTTTTGTTACATCAACCTCTCAATGCCCTTCCAGCAGATGGCTACCTTAAGAAGCTGCCCAAGTTTACAAGCGAAGGGGACATAGCCGCAGAAGAACACCTTGAAGCCTTTTACAGTTTTACATATGATCATGTTATCATGCATGCAGACGTATGGATGAGGATTTTCATCCATAGCCTTGAAGGCGAGGCTAGAAAATGGTTTAGGGCCCTGCCTCTTGGATCTATTGATGGGATTGAGGCTTTGGATAATGCCTTTTTGAGACAGTGGGGAGACAAAAAGACTTCATGTATTACATGACAGAGTTTAGGTCTTTGAAGAGAAAGGAAGGAGAGTCTGTCTCTGACTTCTCCAAGAGATTCAATAAAATGTACAATAAGATCCATGCTAAATTAAATCCCTCAGAAGCCTCTGCTAAGATCACTTATGCTAGTGCTTTTGATCCCTATTTTTGCCTTTTGTTGAGGGAAAGGAGAGCCACTACTCTGGCTCACATGCAGGATGCAGCCATGGAAGTAGAATCTAACATATTGGTTGTCAACCGAATCAGTAATAGGGCTGATAGAGACATATCCAGGAAGAGACCTGAAGCCTCCCCATCCAATTCCTCTCCCCTTCCCCTTCAGATGGATGAGGTAATTAAAGTGCTAAAGTCGCTTTCAGCTAGAATGGAAAGGTGGGAGTTGGAAGGGAATCCCATGTACAAAAATCCCCAAAATAATGATAACAGAGGCTTCAAAAGGCCTAGCAACAATGTGCAACAGGCTTTGCCAAGGGAACAAAGGAGAAAAGACAGAGAGGATCAAAGGATTCAAACCCCTCTCCAAAATAACCTAGTTTCTCATGAGGAAGGAGAGGAGATAGATTAGCTCGACCCTGAAATTCATTGTATTGAAGACACATTTCCTTTTCCCCATTTGACTCAATCTATATATGAAGAATCCCTTATGAACAATCAAGTCAATGAGTTGGGTAAAGGGGAAAAGGCCAACAACACTCCTAACAGATATCATCTCAGGTCAAAGAAGAAAGAAGGAAATTTTGATAGCCATGATCAGGCTCTCATAGCAGAAAAACCTGCTAAGCCTGTAACAATCACTACTAAAGRGAAGAAAACTCAAAATACTTCGCCAACCRCCAAAGAACCTGTCTCTGAGGTAAGGGAAKCTCYTAAKCCTTTTCCCTCCTTCAGTTTTGAGCATGAAATTCAAAATATTAGAATTCTCGTACCCCTCTCAGAGCTAGTTAAAAATGAAGATTTCAAAATGTCCCTCTCAAAGCTGCTACAATCTGAGTCCCCCCAGCCTTCTACAGACTCAATAAATCTTCAAGATTAAAATCCAACAGTCATCCTAGGTCCCATGATAGAAGACAGAGATGATTCATCCCCTCCCTTCTACACATCCCTGAACATACATGATAAAGTGTTGCATAATTGCCTCATGGATTCAAGAGCTTCCCACAACCTTATTCCCAAAATAGTCATGGAATAATTGGGACTGGAAGTGACAAAGGATTATCATGATTTGTACTCTTTTGATTCAAGGAGGGTGCAATGCCTTGGAGTCATCAAAGACTTGGTGGTCTCTTTATTTCAGCTACCAATGAAGAGTGTGGTCATGGACATTGTAGTAGTTGATGTTCCCCCCAAGTTCCACATGTTGTTGTCAAGATCTTGGATTAGAAAACTTGGAGGAACATTACAGATGGATCTCACATATGCCACCATTCCAGTCTTTGGAGGGGAACACAGGAGGTTGTACAGAGAAGCTCAACTGGCCTACATTGTTAGTGACAAAGAAAACCCCACTAATCACCCCATCTTTGCACTTGACACTGATTTGGAGTCTAGTTTATTGCAGATCACTAAGACTCTTGAAGCCCCTTTTCAAATAAAAAATCAACCCATATTTAATCACGAGATACCTCCTCCAACCACCTTTGTTTGGAAAATGTTCTTCGACTGAGCTTCTTCTAGCGAAGGCGCTGGCACTAGAGTGGTTCTTGTGTCCCCTTTGTAGGAAACCATATCCCTTTCATACAAGCTAGAATTTGAAGCTACCAATAATGTGGCAAAATATGAAGCTCTTGTTCTGGGTATGAGGGCTGTAAAGGAAATGGGAATTAAGGAGGTAGCAGTGTTCAAAGATGCTGAGTTGATAATCCAGCAAGTTAGAAATGCTTATCGGGCTAAGCATCCTCGGCTCAGGAGTTACAAAAATGAAGTGTGGGACCTGATTGATAATTTCTTCTCAGCTTTCAACATTTCTCTTATTCCAAGAAAGGAAAATACTTTGGTTGATTCCTTATCTATCTCAGCTAGTCTGTTCAATATCCCTCTGCTGTCTAAGATCAAATATGAGGTTAAGATAAGATACAAGCCATCAGTTCTGGACAATATCAAGCATTGGAAGGTATTCGAAGACGATCTTGAAATCGAAAAATTTCTTCGGTCCGTCGACGAATTTTCTGCATTGCACATTGATTAGGATCCTAATATCGAAATTCACCCTCACCCTGAGGTATTTTTAAACAAAATTGCTAATCACCATATTATTCATTTTCCTAGCAATCACATTCCGAAGGGACTAGTCCCTTTAGAAAGACTGTTCGATGGGAATGATGTTGCAGTAAAGGGTAGTGTTTCAAATGGATATGATGATACAACGGAGTGCAATATCGGCACATGGGAGGAGCCTAAGTTTGTCAAGTTGTCAAGAAGTTTGACCAAAGAACAGAGGGTCGAATATACTGAGTTATTAAAAGAATTTGTTGATGTGTTTGCATGGACCTATGAAGACCTCAAGACATATGAAACATCTATCATTGAACACAAGATCCCACTGAAGGGAGAGGCTCAACCATTTAGGCAGAAGCTAAGACAGATAAATCCCATGTTGTTGCCTGTCATGGAGAGAGAAGTGAAGAAGTTGTTAGATGCCCAAATCATTGTCCCCTTGAGATATTCTGAGTGGGTAGCCAATTTGGTCTCGATGAGGAAGAAAAGTGGAGAAATCAAGCTCTGCGTCGATTTCAGGAACCTGAACAGGAGCTCAAAGAAAGACAACTATCCCTTTCCCAACATGGAACACATATTACAGAGGGTAACTGGTGCATCTAGGATATCCATGATTGACGGTTTTTCTGTCTATAATCAGAGATCGGTCATGCCTGAGGACAGAGAAAAAATAGCCTTCACTACTCCTTGGGGCACATTCATGTATGCCAAAATGCCTTTTGGATTAATGAATGCAGGAGCAACATTTCAACGAGCCATGGACATAGCCCTCATCGGGGAGAAAGATCAGTTTGTGGTGATCTATCTGGATGACATCACAGTCTTCTCCAGGTCTGATAAAGAGCACCGTTGTCACTTAAGGAAAGTTTTCTTGAAGTGTCGGAGGTTTGGCCTTTCCTTAAATCCCAAGAAATATGTGTTTGCTATGAAGGAGGGGAAACTGTTAGGCCATATAGTATCAGCAGAGGAGTGAGAATTGATCCCATCAAGGTAGAGGCAATTCAGACCCTGTCACTTCCCAGGTCTAGAAAGGAAGTTCAGGCTTTTTTAGGGAAGATTAACTTTTTGAGGAGATTCGTCTCAAATTTTGTTGAGTTGGTGAAACACATCACAACCATGCTCAGAAAAGGAAAAGAATTAAAATGGACTGATGAACCCAAGGAGTCTTACGTCCAAATAAAAAGGGCATTGATTGAGGCACCTATGTTGATCAGTCCTAATTATTCCAAGGATTTCCTAATTTTTTCTTTTGCTTCTTTTGATACAATAGCAGCGGTCTTATTGCAGAAAAATGAGGAAGGGCGAGAGCAACCCATTTCCTTCTTCAGTAAGGCATTAAGAGATGCAGAAATCAGGTATGAGATCATGGAGAAGCAAGCCTATGCCTTGGTGAAAGCTCTCAAGGCTTTCAGATTCTATGTCTTGCACTCAAGAGTGACTGCATACGTTCCTTCAGCCTCTGTGAAGGACATCCTTATACAACCTAACATAGATGGGAGAAGAGGTAAATGGATTTCCAAGATCCTGGAGTTTGACCTGGAGATAAAGCCCACCAATTTGGTAAAAGGGCAGGGTTTAGAAAAGCTATTGGTTGAATCCAATTGTAAGGCCTTGCGGGTTAGCTTCATCAATGCTTGCTCGGGAAATCAGCAAGCTAAGTCGCCCAGCAAAAGCTCTCAGGGTGGATTATCACTAGAAGAATGCACCTGGTATAGAGACATTTTGTACTTTCTGCAAGAGTTGAAGC
The DNA here is from genome assembly GCA_009831015.1 of Picea engelmannii. Taxonomy (NCBI): domain Eukaryota; kingdom Viridiplantae; phylum Streptophyta; class Pinopsida; order Pinales; family Pinaceae; genus Picea; species Picea engelmannii. The sequence continues at coordinate 739,920 of ML785191.1, read as the reverse complement.
CACCTGATGGAATGGGAAAAAGCAAGGAAAGATATTTAAATCTCAAGGCGGTCAGATATTTCCTTATTGACCAAGTCTTGCACTAGAGAGATCCTCTAGGGGTGTGTCTGAGGTGTCTGAATCCACATGAAGCCCAGAAAGTTATGTTTGATTTCCACAAAGGCCTTTGTGGAGGGCATCATTTCTGGAATACCATAGCCCACAAAATTCTCAGGGTTGGGTACTACTGGCCCACCTTATTCGTTGATGTCTGCAGAGAAGTCAGAGCTTGCATCAAATGCCAAAGGTTCTCAGGAAAGCAGCAGCTCAAATCTCTACCACTAAAGCATGTAGTAGCTTCAGCACCCTTTCAACAGTGGGGGTTAGACTTCATTGGGGAAATTAATCCTCCTTCAAGTGGCCAGCATAGATGGATCATGACTGCAACAGACTATTTCACCAAGTGGATAGAATCTACCCCCACCAGGAGTGCTTCGCACAAGGTAATTATCAGCTTCTTGGAGGATATCATAGCCAGATTTAGCTATCCCAACAAAATTGTCACCGATAATGCTGCTTCTTTCAAGTCTGAGCCTCTGGTTAAGTTCTGTGAGAAATTCAAGATTTCACTAATTCACTCCACTCCCTATTATCCTCAAGGAAATGGACTGGCGAAATCTTCCAATAAAAGTCTAATCAAACTCATTAAAATATTACTGGAAGACAATAAGAGGGTCTGGGATTCAAAACTCAAATTCGCTCTATGGGCCAATCGAGTGACAACAAAGAAGTCCCTGGGCACCTCACCTTTTTAACTTGTTTATGGGACGAAGGTTGTGTTTCCCACTCAGCTCGCTTTACCTGTAGCTAAATTCTTTCAAGGTCATGAAGGAGAGCCAGACCATATGGTCAAAAGAATTCATCAAATGGTGGAAGTGCAATAGATCAGGGAGCAGGTGATGGACATAGCTCATAGTCATCAGTAGAATATCAAGCGGGCCTTTGACAGGAAGGTCAGGAAGGAGGAATTCAAGCTGGGAGATTTGGTGCTTAAGAGGGATGCACCCAAGCAGGATAGGGGCAAACACAGCAAGTTCAATGCCCTCTGGATCGGGCCCTTCAAAATCTCTGAAGTATTCTTAAATAACACGTACAGGTTGCAGGATTTGGAGGGTGAAGTATCTTTTAATGGCCCAGTCAATGGGCATTTCCTGAAGAAATGTTTTGTTTGAGCCTTAGACGCCTCCTCTGTTTTTTGTAAATATTGTTTTTATTGTTTTTCTGTTTATTTTTGGCTTAATAAATGACTCCATAGCCCAACAAAAGGCAACTGGAACTACAGAAGGAGTTCTTAGAGCATCACAGGGACGACTCTATCCCCCATGGAGCCTAATGTTAGCGCCAATTCTTGCAAGTTATTGTTTCTCTCTGATTTCATACCCCTTGTGTAAATGCGTAGAAATGGGGTTTAAAAACCCATCAAATGAATTTTATTCAAAGGCCGCAGTCATGAGCGCCAAGCGCAGCACACAGAAGAAGTCCATTTCGGGATTAAAATCAGGCAAGTGGGCATTTTGTTTTCAATGGCGAGGATCCACAGATGGAGCAGATCAACGGTCATCGGGTAAGCTTGAGTCACGAAATTGCACGAGGTTTAGCACATGGGCTCATCTCTTATGGCCAAAGTCGCGAAGTGATTAGCCATTTCACAATTTCGGCTATCGGGACTTCAAAAGACACGGGGTCTCTCTTCCACTGCATCCGGAATCGCCGAAACCCGAAATGCGAAAAGCGCCCAAAAGTCGTTTTGGCATTCCGAATACCGGGAGTTCAAGAGACAAGGGAGCCTCTCTTGCACTGTGTCGGGAATCGCCAAAACCCGAAATTCGAAAAGCGCCCAAAATCCGTTTCGGCATTTCGGCTACTGGGAGTTCAAGAGACAAGGGAGCCGCTCTTCCACTGCATCAAGAATCGCCAAAACCCGAAACGCGAAAAGCCATTTCGGCATTCTGGCTACCGGGAGTTCAAGAGACAAGGGAGTTGCTCTTCCACTGCATCGGGAATCCCTGAAACCCAAAACATGAAATGTAAAAGCGTCCGGGAGCCATTTCAGCATTTCGGCTACCGAGACTTCAAAGGACAAAGGGGTCGCTCCTCCACTGTATTTTGAAACCCCAAAACGTGAAATGCGAAAAGCACTCGGGAGCCATTTCATCATTTCGGCTACCGGGACTTCAAAGGACAAAGGGGTCGCTCCTCCACTGCATCGAGAATCCTCGAAACCTGAAATGCGAAATGTAAAATCGCCCGGGAGCCATTTCGACATTTTGGCTACTGGGAATTCAAAGGATAAAGGGGTCGCTCCTCCACTGCATTTCGAAACCCCGAAATGCTAAATGTAAAAGCACCCAGGAGCCATTTCGGCATTTCGGCTACCGAGACTTCAAAGGACATGGGGTCGCTCTCTCTTTCTGTTTTTAGTCTTGGCCACCCTCCATGGAAAAAGAAATTAATGAATATTGAGCAGATGGTTGAGACTTTAGCTCAAGCCATGAATGTAGGGCATGGAGGTTCTGGCAGGCAGTCTGCCCAAGATCATCCTGTATGCAGGTTTTCCTAAAAGAGCCATGCCGATCTGATGTCCTCGACTAACCAGAAGAACCTGCGCATGCTAAGTTAGACTTTAATGTCTCATCTACCCTCCTGCTACCAAGGGGGCGAATTTCTCTGAGTATATATACTCAGTTTTTGTATTTTTGTAAGGATGGATGTTAGAGCAGAGCTCCCAACCGTAATGTTTTAATGAAGCACTGGTTTTCTTGGCTATGTATCTGTATATGAAATTTCCTTGTTTAATGTAAGGCATCTCTCTTTTTCATCTTGTTTCGATCTCATACTGAAAGAGTTCATGACTGAATGATTCACATGAATCATCGTGATTGTGTTATGATAAAGGATTTATTATAGCGCTCTTATGTTCTTTTAGTGTTTTTGCTTTTGAATATAAGAGGTTCTTGTGTTCAAAATTTTCTTCTACAGTCTGTTGGAAGCCCGATGCTTACAACAGCCCTTCACATTTCCTCATAGAATTCTTCCTCCTACTCACCCTTATTACAGCTTACTGCCTGAAATTGAATCAAGGCCTCATCTGCTTGTGCATGCCCGGCCTAGTTTATGAGTTAGAACGATATTGTTCCAAGTTTACTTTCATCCATCACCCTTTATCAACAAATCATGACATTTAAACCGATGGGCCTTAGGATTACTCCTACTTCAATCCAGGAGTGACTTCTTATGCCAACAGTATCAATTTTTATCACCCTTGTTGACTTCAACCTTCTTCTTAGGTGCAATTGTGTGTATGCCAAGTGATGGCATATTTTCTCTATCATGTGATGAATTTTCCACATGAAGGATGCATTATCACCATTGATCAACTCACATGTTGTAGTTATTAACTACATGTTACTCAAGATAATCTCTCACCTTTAGTAGCTCATTCACAATACATCCCTATTGTTTGGTTGGATCATGACCTAAATCACAAATTCCTTATGTGACCACTACCACCATTTGCACAACCTCCACTCTGATAGAGTATGAGTCTTTGGATCCTTTGAACAACTTAGACTTGCATATTGATATTGTCGCTTCACACTTGGGAGCCACCAATCCACTCTCTTTGCCCATGTGTGAAAGTTCTCTTACCTCATTAACCATGAATATCGATGATGATGAAAAAGTATTTGATGCTATACCTTATTTTGATGGTCCTTGGGATAACCTCTACTTTAGTTCTCCTATCGACTTTCTACCTAAGATACCTACTCCACTAGAATGCCCTTAKACTACATCTCCTCTAGACATATCTTTGATTATTACCTACTAGCACCACATATCGCACTTGATGATGATACCTTGGACCACTCTTATGATCATTGATTTTTCAACCACATGGAATGTTGTCTAATATTTTGAGGATACAAACACTTCCATGATTTTAATTACTCTTGATAAATCTAATAAGATTTTTGAATTGTTGTTTCATAGATGCATGTATTTGAACTATATATTGATATTTTGGTACCTTTGCATCATTCAATTGTCCATGGTTGGCTTAGCAAAAATGTAGCAAAGATGTAGAAATTTGGATCACACCTATTGACTTCAACCTTCTTTTTAGGTGCAATTATGTATGGTTTGGTATGGTATTGGTATTGGTATGGTATAGTGTGGTATTGATATTGGTATGGTATTGGTATTGGTATTGTATAGTATGGTATTGATATTGGTATGGCATTGGTATTGGTATGCATATCATTGCCAATGCATACTATTGCCAATGCATACCATTGCCATGCAATGATATTTGTATGCAATGGTATTGGTATTGGTATGAAATGGTATGGTATTGGTATTGGTATTGGTATTGGTATGGTATGGTATGGTATTAGGATTGGTATTGGTATTGGTATTTGTATGCAATGGTATTGTTATTGGTATGCAATGGTATTGGCAATGGAATTTATATTGGTATTGGTATTGGCAATGCATAAGGGTATTGGCAATGCATATTGGTATTGGTATTGGTATTGGTATTGGTATTGGTAATGAATATTGGTATTGGTATTGGTATTGGCAATGCATCTTGGTATTAGTATTGGTATTGGCAATGCAATGGTATAGGTATTGGTATTGGAAATGGTATTGGTATTGGAAATGGTATTGCTATTCGTATGGTATGGTATGTGATGCATGAGCATCGTCAGCAAAGCCACATGTGATGAAAGCATAGCACCTAGCGCACCTTTTGAGTAAAATTTTAAATTTTGAAAGGCGGCGTATCTCAAAGAACTTCTAAGTAAATGATGGATCAAAGAAGTTTTAAATGATTGGGGGTTGAACGATCGCGTCAAAACTAGAAGAGATCATATCGTCCTTGAATTATTTGATTTTTGCGTGGATTTGAACATTTGCCTTAAATTGTCTGTCACAGACGTTTACTGTAATATGACTAAGTAGTTATAAGCTTTTACTTCGATCAGATAGGTAGTTGGAGGTAACCCCAGAGGACCTCTTGTATAAGTAGATGCATTGTATGCCTGAATGGGGCTAGCTGCAGATTAGTAGGAGATAGTTGTCACTGAATGTAAGTTGTTTTTATTAGAACTGTAGCCATTTACATTTGAATGAATATAAAAGAGGGATATTGACCCAATGTATGGTGTTGCTATTGTTTACAATTTCCCTATTATTTTTTGTTTTCATGAATGAATGAGTTATGTTGTTGAGCATATGATACTGTGAAGTATTGGGATAAGTTTCAAATCATTTTTGTTCGTTGATTTCATGCAAGGTGTGCATATAGTCCACAAGGAGTGAATTGACAGAGTTTGTTTCGACTCAGAAGCTCAGAATAGATAGTGTGGAACTTCCATTTGCAAGGAGTGCAACGAGACTGTTGCAAGGTCTGCACAGTCGCCCACAAGAAGCTAAGTCTTGTGTAAGAATATGTTGCAAGGAGTGTACAGATTCAAAGTTCCACTAAGTGTCGAAGGAACCCTCTGAGGAGTCAAAGGGTTCAAGAAATAAAGCTCAAGAGAGGTAGCGAGGAGAAATATTCAAAGGGAGTGAAGTTCTAAAGGTTTCACGAGTTATCGGTTAAGATCCGTCCAGGAGGCAGCGGGATCATTCTAGATCGTTGGAACTAGGAAAAGTACACAAGATTTAAGTCTATGTGTGCACACAGGATCGAGGAATTCACTGAAACCCCGAAGAGGTTAGGGATCGTCCATCATTCAAGGGGGCAGGTGGCATAAGATCTACAACTCCATAGCGGAATCACTTCAGAAGCTTTGTAGACAAGAAGAAAGCGAAATCGTCGAAGATCCAAAGGTTGAAATAGATCATGACCATTGGTCTCCAGAAGGTATGTGTCAATAGATCTGAGACTTCGGGGAAAGTCACTCTGGAAGATTTCAATTGTCGAGTGTGAAAAACTCCCGAAGTCCCGAAGGTCGAAGTAGATCGCAACCATCTGTTGAGGAAAACACGTGGTGAGAGATCAGGAAGTTCAGAGTCCTAACACTCCAAAAGGAAGTCAATGGGAGTGGAGAAGATCTAGACCATCAGATCCAGAAGGATGCGTGGCAGAAATCCATCGTCTTCGGGCTAAACCACTACGGGAGAAATGGGTGAGGAGAAGTTGAAACTCCCGGAGCCCGAATAGCCGAAGTGAACTGTGACCGTCAGATCCATAAGGACACACGTCAACAGATTGTGTACTTCAGGTGGAAGTACTTTGAGAGGAAGCAAGTGCGGAGAGTTTGAAACTCTCGAAGCCCAAAGAGCCGAAGTTAATCATAATTGTTGATCTGTGGGAGACACGTTTCAATGGATTGCGAACTTCAAGTGAAAGCACTTCGAAAGGAAACAGGTGAGGATAAATTGAAACTCCTGAAGCCCCAATTGTTGAAGTGAATTGTGACCATCAGATCCCGAAGGACACGCGTCAACAGATCATGAGCTCCGGGCGAAAACACTCCGGGAGAAGGCGAAGGTGAAAAGTTTGAAACTTCTGAAGCTCGAAGAGCCGAAAGAGTTTGTGGTTGTCAATCTGTGTAATGAAAATCGACGGTGGGGAACCATTGTGGAGTTTGGAGGTGAAATTAGCAGACGCGCTAGTTCTCGACCCGCTATTCAATGACGTCGTTGATCTCGTCGGGTTGGAGTTTCAACGACCACGATTAGACCAAGTTGGGTGAGCACTTTCTGATTGTGGAGACAGATCCCTCCGATAAAGAGCGAGCACATTGGTTCTCTACAATTACTGTGAACCATTGATCGATAAACAAATCAACAATGACCAAATCATGACCATGAAAAACCTGAGGGTGATAACAGGGCCTCTATTTGATTTAGTTTGATGCCAGCAAGGTCTCAAGGAGCTAATCCATCTTGAGGAGATTAAGATCCTTGACCAAGAGGTTGCGCAGCCCCGGGGGACAGTAGGGGGGTCTGCAGCAAGTGGTATCAGAGCCTGATTTTGTTTCAGGTAGCAGAAAAGGAGCTCGAAGTTGTACTATGTGTGTGAGAACCAGTCAGCACAATGTCGCTTAGGAGACGAACAGAACCACATGTAGCCAATCAAGTTGTTGAAAGGGAAATGAGATAATTGTGTGCCAGACTGGAAGCGATGGAAGGAGTGCATAGCAGAACACCGACATTGGGGACATCAATGTGGCAGAAAGTGAAGAGACAGAGGTTGAAGAATCTGTAGGGGGAGATGTTGTCGAAGAACGCTTACTGAAAGTTGTTGTGAAGTTGGGACCTAGAGAAAAGATAGACATCCCAATGTATGAAGGAAATTTGGATGTTGAAGAGCTGATGGACTAGATAAGGTCCATGGACAAGTATTTTGACTATGAAGATGTCGATGAGGAGAAGAAGGTGAGACATGATGTCACCAGATTGAAAGGACATGCAACACTATGGTGGGATGAACTGTAGGCTGACAGATGATGCAAAGGTAAGTAAAAGATTAAGAGTTGGGACAGAATGGTAGCCAAGCTTAAGGTTAAGTTCATGCCCAAGGATTATCAGATAAATATGTTCAGGAAGATGCAAAAACTGAGACAGAAAGGAATGACAGTGAAAGAGTGCACGGAAGAGTTTTACAAGTTGAACATCAGAACTAGACAGAGGGAGAGAGATGAAGAGAAAGTTGTCAGGTACATAAATGGCCTGAGATATGAGATCCAGGATGAAATCAGTATGATGTCGGTGAGGATAATAGAGGAGGCATATCAATATGCACTAAAAGCAGAGGAGAAGCTGGCCAAAAAACAAATCCAACTAAGGCATAGAAGCCCAAGGGTGAGGATGAGAAAACCCACAGTCACTCAGAAAGGGGAGGAAGATTCAAAGGGAGACAACCTGGTGGGAGAAATTATTTTTCCAAAGGAAGAGGACAAAGTAGAGGAGGAGAGATAATATGTTATACTTGTGGAAAACCAGGACACAAGTCTTGGGAATGGCCCTAGAAAAAGAAAGGAGGAGGTGAAGCTCACATTTCAGAAGCACGGAAAAGGAATGTTGAAGCAGAAGGTGCAGAGGATGGAAAATATCTGATGCTAAGGAAGGTTCTCTTGAATCCAGAACCAGAAGTTGAAAAACCAATGCAGAGGAACAGTTTGTTCAGGACAACTTGCAAGACTAAAGACAGAGTATGCAAGGTGATAATTGACAGTGGGAGCACTGAAAATCTAGTATCCACAAATATGGTGAAGAAATTGGAGCTAGAGACAACTCCACATCCAAATACATATAAGGTCTCATGGTTGCAGAAAGGACACCAGGTAATGGAAACTAAACAATGCCTTGTTGAATTTAAAATAAGTGGATATAGAGATGAGATTATGTGTGATGTAATTCCCATGGATGTCTGTCATGTTTTGTTGGGAAGACCATGGCAGTTTGACAGGAATATCATTCGTGATGGGAGAAGGAATACTTACACTTTGGAAAAGAATGGTAGGACACACATGTTGTTGGCAATAGAAGAGAAGAAAGTAAAGGAATAAGCCAACACAAGAATACTTCTCATGAGTGGGAAGAAACTTCTTAGTGAATTCAAGAAGGAACAAGAGATGTAGTTTGTTGTGGTGAGGAAACCTAGAGTTATTATTACAAGTACTTCTAAGGATAATTTTCCTGAATAATTTCAGGAGATGTTGGAGAATTTTGTTGACATAGTAGTGGATGAGTTTCCTAACTCATTTCCACCCATCAGAAGTATCATCCACCATATTGATTTGATACTAGGAGCAAGTATGTCGAACAAAGAAGCATATAGATTGACACCTCAAGATAATGAGGTAAAGAAACAAGTCCAAGATTTGTTAGATAAGGATTTGGTCATAGAAATCTTGAGTCCATGCGCAGTACCAACTGTGTTGAGTCCAAAGAAGGATGGAGGATGGAGAATGTGTACAGACTCGAGAGCCATAAACAAGATCACCATCAGGTATAGATTTCTTTTACCTAGGATAGATGACTTAATGGATTGCTTAAGTGGAGCAAAAAAAAATTCAAAGATAGATTTGAAAAGTGGATATCGCCAGATAAGAATGAGAGAAGGTGATGAGTTGAAAACAACCTTTAAGACAAATGAGGGATTGTATGAATGCCTTGTCATGCCATTTGGATTAACAAATGCCCCAAGTACTTTCATGAGACTGATGAATGAAGTATTGAAGGATTTCATTGGTAAGTTTGTGATTGCATATCTGGATGACATATTGGTCTTCAGTAAAACTGAAGAAGAGAATTTGAGACATCTGGCATTAGTGATGAGGAGACTACAATGGGAGAAGTTGTTGATAAATATGAAAAAGTACTCTTTTATGAAGACATAACTCATGTATTTGGGTTTTGTGGTCTCTTCAAATGAATTGAAGATGAATCCATAGAATGTGAAAGCAATCAAAGAATGGCCATCACCAAGGAGTATGTTTGAAGTGAGAAGCTTCCATGGATTAACAAGTTTCTATAGGAAGTTCATCAGAAATTTCAGTGGAATTTGTGCACCAATGATGGATATAGTGAAGAAGAGACACGAGTCTTTTAAATGGATAGAAGCAGCTAAGAAAAGTTTCAATATATTGAAGGAGAAGATAACAGAACGACCAATTCTGATCTTGCCAAATTTTGGGAAGACATTTCAAGTAAGGTGTGATGCGAGTGGAGTTGCAAGTGGAGCAGTTTTGAGCCAAGATAATAGGCTTGTTGCATATTTCAGTGAGAAGCTTAGTGATACTAAAGGAAAGTACTCCACATATGATAAAGAGTTTTATGCCATAATTCAAGCCTTGAAGAAATGGAGGCACTACCTTATTCCAAAGGAATTTTTCTTGTATAGCAATAACCAAGCTCTACAATTCATAACCAGACAAAAGAAGTTAAACCAGAGACATGCTAAGTGGATAGAGTTTATGAAAAATTTCACTTTTGTCATTAAACATATTTCTGGTAATGCTAACAAAGTTGTTTACGCATTGAGCAAGAGATGTCTGATTCTGCAGGAATTTCAGGTCAAGACCTTAGGGTTTGAACACCTTAAGGATATGTATTGTGATGATCAGATTTTAAGGAAGCATATGAATCATGTACAAGTCCTGTGCTCAGAGACATAAGCCAGTGGACAAATTATCTGATTCAATATGGATCGTGTTTTAAAGATTGCCAATTTTGCATACCAAGGCACTCGATGAGAGAAAATCTGCTAAAGGAAAAACATGGTGGAGGTCCAGCAGGACATTTTGGCCATGACAAGATATTTGCAGAGTTCAATGGTTCATACTATTGGCCAGGTATGAGAGTAGAGGTGAAGAAGTTTGTGAGCAAATGTAAGATTTTCCAGTATGTGAAAGGAAAGAAACAGAACAGTGGACGGTATCATCCATTGCCTATTCCAGATAGGACTTGGGATGAAATAAGCATGGATTTTGTGTTAGGATTGCCACAGACACAAAGAGGAACTAATTCCATATTTGTGGTAGTTGATATATTTTTGAAGATGGCACACTTTATCCCATGCCAGAAGACAAATGATGCAACACACATCGTAAATTTGTTTTTCAAGGAAGTTGTGAGACTTCATGGATTGCCCAGGAGTATTGTCTCAGACAGAGACACTAAATTTGTTGGTCATTTTTGGAGAACATTATGGAAGAAGCTAGGGACATAACTATCTTTTAGTTCATCATATCACCCTCAGACAGATGGACATACTAAGGTGGTAAATAGGATTTTAGGAGATTTGTTGAGGAGTTTGGTCACTGAACATCATAGTTAGTGGGATCAAATTCTGTCACAAGAAGAGTTTACATATAATAACTCACCAAATAGAGGTACATGAAAAATCACATTCCATATAGTGTATGGGATGATGCCAAGAGGGGTATCAGAATTGAGATACATGGAGCAGAGTGAATTCAGAAGCATTGGAGCAGAAGACTTCGTTGCACAGATGCATAAGCTTCATGATCATATCAAGGAGAAGTTGCATAACAACAATGCAGAGTATAAACGCAAAGTTGATCAACAATGAAGAGAACTTCAATTTGAAACGGGAGATCAAGTTTTATCACACTTGAGGAAAGAAAGGTTCCCAAGAGGAACATGTAACAAGCTGAAGTTGAAGAAGATTGGACCATGCAAGATCCTAAGAAAGTTTGGTAACAATGCTTATGAGATAGAGTTGCCAGAGGATGTGGGAATATCACCCATATTCAACATTTCAGACTTGTATCCTTATAGGGAAGATGACACATAAAGATCAGAAGATCAAGAGAAGATTTGGTGGGAGAAGCAGATCCATGTAGTAGAAAATCCACAGATAGAGAAGATCATTGATCAGAGGATTGGCAAGAAGACCAGGAGAAAGACCTATTTTGAATATTTGGTCAAATGGAAGGGACACCCAATAGAAGATGTCAGTTCGGTAACTAAAGTTGATGTACATAAGCATGGAAGGTCAGTGCAGGAGCTCATGGATAGGAGTCCATGAATTTTCTGCCCAGAGGAGTATGATGCAGGAGCATCATCAGCAAATCCACATGGGATGATAGCACAGCGCCTAGTGCGCCTTTTGAGTAAAATTTTGAATTTTTAAAAGTGGTGTATCTCAGAGAACTTTTGAGTAAATGATGGATCAAAGAAGTTTTAAATGATTGGGGGTTGAACGATCCCGTCAAAACCAAAAGAGATCAAATCATCCTTGAATTATTTGATTTTGGCGTGGATATAAACATTCACCTTAAATTGACTATCACAAAAGTTTATTGTAATAGGACTAAGTAGTTGTAAGCTTTTACGTCGATCAAATAGGTAGTTGGAGGGAACCCTAGAGGACCTCTTGTATAAGTAGATGCATTGTATGTCTGAATAGGGTTGGCTGCAAATTAGTAGGAGATAGTTGTTACTAAATGTAATTTGTTTTTATCAGAACTATATCCATTTACATTTGAATGAATATAACAGAGGGATATTGACCCAATGTATGGTGTTGCTACTGTTTACAATTTCCCTTTTATTTTATGTTTTCATGAATGAATGAGTTATGTTGTTGAGCATATGATATTGTGAAGTATTGTGATAAGTTTCAAATCATTTATCTTCGTTAATTTCATGCAAGGTGTGCATATAGTCCGCAAGGAGTGCATTTATGGAGTTTGTTTCGACTCAGAAGCTCAGAAGAGATAGCGTTGAACTTCCATTTGCAAGGAGTGTAATAGAACTACTGCAAGGTGTGCATGGTCGCCCATAAGAAGCTAAGTCTTGCATAAGAATATGTTGCAAGGAGTGTATAGATTTTAAGTTTGACTAAGTGTCAAAGGAGCCCTCTAAGGATTCAAAGGGTTCAGGAAATAAATCTCAGGAGAGGTAGCGGGGAGAAATATTCAAAGGGATCAAAGTTCTGAAGGTTTCACAAGTTATCGATTAAGATCCGTCTAGGAGGGAGCGATATCGTTCCAGATCATTGGATCTGGGAAAAATGCAGGAGATTTAAGTCTCTATGTGCACACAAGAGCGAGGTATTCACCAAAATATCGAAGAGCTTAAGGATCGTCCATCATCCAGGGGGACAGGTGACGTAATATCTACAACTCTGAAGCAGAAGCACTTCGGAAGCTTTGTAGACAAGGAGAAAGTGAAATCGTCGAAGAGCCAAAGGCCGAAATAGATCATGGTTGTTTGTCGTCAGGAGGTACGTGTCAATATATATGAGACTTCGGGGAAAGTCACTTCAGAAGATTTCAATTGTGGCGTGTGACAAACTCCCGAAGTACCGAAGGCCAAAGTAGATCACAATCGTCTGTTGCAGAGAACACGTGGCGAGAGATCAGGAAGTTCGTAGGCCTAACACTTCGAAGGGAAGTTGATGGGAGTGAAGAATATCTAGATCGTCAGATCTGGAAGGACGCGTGGCAGAAATCCGACGTCTTCGGGTGAAACCACTACGGGAGAAACGGGTGAGGAGAAGTTGAAACTCCCAAAGCCTAAATAGCCGAAGTAAACTATGACCGTCATATCCAGAAGGACACTCATCGACAGATTGTGTACTTCAGGTGGAAATACTTTGAGAGGAAGCAAGTGCAGAGAGTTTGAAACTCCCGAAGCCTGAAGAGCCGATATTAATCATAACCATTGATCTGTGGGAGACACGTGTTAATGGATCGTGAACTTCAAGTGAAAGCACTTCGGAAGGAAATGGGTGAGGAGAAGTTGAAACTCCCAAAGCCCGAATAGCCGAAGTGAACTGTGACCGCCAGATCCTGAAGGACACGCGTCAACAGATCGTGAGCTCTGGGTGAAAACACTCTGGGAGAAGGTGAAGGCAGAAATTTTGAAACTTCCAAAGCCCGAAGAGCCGAAGGATTTTGTTTTCGTCGACCTCTGTAACGAAAATTGATGGTGGGGAACCATTGTGGAGCGCGAAGGTGAAATTAGTAGATGTGCTAGTTCTCGACCCGCTATTCACCGACGTCGTTGATCTCGTCGCGTTGGAGTTTCAATGACCACGATTAGACCGGGTTGGGTGAGAAATTTCTTATTGTGGAGGTAGAGCCCTCCAATAAAGAGAGAGCACATTGGCGCCCCACAATTACTGTGAACCGTTGATCGATGAACAAATTGACAATGACCGAATCATGATCGTGAAAAACCTGAGGGTGATAACAGGGCATGTGTTTGATTTAATTTGAGACCAGCAAGGTCTCGAGGAGCTAAACCAACTCGAAGAGATTATGATCCTTGACCGGGGGGATCTACAGTAGTATGGTATTGGTTATGATATGGTATTTGTATTGGTATGGTAATCATATGGTATGGTATGGTATTGGTATTGGTATGGTATTAGTATTGTTATGGTATTGGTATGCATATCATTTCCAATGCATACCATTTCCATGCAATGATATGTTATTGGTATGGTATTGTATGGTATGGTATGGTATGGTATTGGTATTGGTATGCTATGCTATGGTATGCTATGGTATAGTATTGGTATTGGTATTGGTATGGTATTGGTATGCATATCATTGCCAATGCATACCATTTCCATGCAATGGTATGGTATTGGTATTGGTATGATATGGTATGGTATTGGTATTGGTATGGTATGGTATGGTATTTGTATTGGCATTGGTATGGTATTGATATACCTATCATTGCCAATGCATACCATTGCCATGCAATGGTATGCAATGGTATTGGTATAGGTATTGGTATGGTATTGGTATAGGTATTGGTATGGTATTGGTATGCATATCATTGCCAATGCATATCACTGCCAATGCATATCATTKCCATGCAATGGTATGGTATTGGTATGGTATGGTATGGTATGGTATTGGTATTGGTATCRGTTTGGTAAGGTATGGTATGGTATGGTATGGTACRGTATTAGTATTAATATGTTATTGGTATTGGTATTGGTATCGTATTGGTATGGTATGGTATGGTATGGTATTGGCATTGGCATGGTATTGGTATGCATATCATTGCCAATGCATACCATTGATATTTTGGTACCTTTGCATCATTCAGTTATACATGGTTGGCTTAGCAAATATGCAGCAATTTTTATCACCCCTATTGACTTCAACTTTCTTTTTAGGTGCAATTATGTATGGTATGGTATGGTATTGGCATTGATATTGGTATGGTATGTTATGGTATGGTATTGGTATTGGTATTGGTATTGGTATGGTATGGTATTGGTATTGTTATTGTTATGGTATAGCATGGTATTTATATTGGCATGGTATTGGTATTGGTATGCATATCATTTCCAATGCATACCATTGCCATGCAATGGTATTGGTATTGGTATGCAATGGTATGGTATTGGTATTGTTATGGTACGGTATTGGTATGGTATTCGTATTCGTATTCGTATGGTATGGTATTGGTATTGATATGCAATGGTATTGGTATYGGTATGCAATGGTATTGGAAATGGTATTGGTATTGGTAATGGCAATGCATATTGGTATTAATATTGATATTGGTATTGGTATTTGTATTGGTAATGCATATTGCTATTACTATTGCTATTGCTATTGGCAATGCATATTGGTATTGATATTGGTATTGACAATGCAATGGTCTTGGTATTGGTATTGGCAATGGTATTGGTATGGTATGGTATTGGTATGCATATCATTTCCAGTGAAATGGTATGAAATGGTATTGGTATTGATATGAAATGGTATGGTATTGGTATGGATATCATTGCCGGTGCAATGGTATGAAATGGTATTGGTATTGATATGCAATGGTATGGTATTGGTATTGGTATGGTATGGTATGGTATGGTATGGTATTGGTATTGGTATTGGTATGGTATGGTATTGGTATTTCTATGGTATTGGTATGGTATGGTATTGGTATTGGTATGGTATAGTATGGTATTGATATTGTTAAGGTTTAATCTATTATTAGGTTTCTTTTCAATTTACTAGATAACCATAACATAGATAGGATCACTGAGAGAAACACAATCACAAGATACACAACATTTATCCTGGGAAACCCCCATGGGGGAGAAAACCCAACAAAAACTTTCTTAATATAGATAGCCAATACAATGCCAAGACAATAAACCAAAACACTAGAGAATATCCAACACTGAGCAATGCGCCTCTCTCCTCCTTCTTCTCCCAACTGCAGCTACCAAACTTGTGCACTGGATGAGAGAATGAGTGAGTGAGATAATGAAGCTCTAGCTTCCTTTATTTATACAAACTGGCAGGCACTGGAAAGGCGTCTCTTCACTGGGCATGGTCGACTTGTCTTCTTAGTGGCTAAAACCACTTTAATTAACCTGGGGTCCGACTTCTTAATTTGCACAATATATTTATGGTTTGACCAATCCAAAAAAGGGGATTTAGTCAATTACAATGCCCGACATGAATAATAACTAAATAATAAATAGAATACTCTTTGCAGTTACAATATTTCAACACTCCCTCTTAACAAAAAGGTTATTCTACAACATCATCAGGAGAGAGAGAGGGTAGCAATATCAACAAAATATTGAACACTGACTGGCATATCTATAAATCATCGAAAGTTTTTCTCATCATCCACAACAGGGAGATGGAATGGAATCATCATCATCTGCATCAACATGGATTAGTATAACATTAATACATCATCATCATCAATAACAACACAAGGATGATACAACATCAATGATAACAACATCACATCACGAAGGCTGGAGCATCATCAACATCAACACTAGGTTGGGAATCTTCAGCACGAAGCTATCATCTCAACAACATCAGCACAAAGTTGGAAATCTTCAGCATGAGGCTGGCATCACAACAACATCTGCACGAAGCTGGAAATCTTCAGCACGAGGCCGGACACAACAACATCAACACAAAGCTGGAAATCTTCATCACAAGGCTAGCATCACAACAACATCAGTTCGAAGCTGTAAATATTCAGCACGAGGATGGCATCAAAAAAACATCAACACGAAGTTGGAAATCTTCAGCACAAGGCTGGAATCACAACAACATCAGCACGAAGCTGTAAATCTTCAGCACAAGGATGGCATCACAACACTACTCCCCCTTTGGAGGGAGGTCCTTAGACTACACCAAGCTTATCTCGAAAGTGATCAAACTTTACATGAGACAGAGGCTTGGTCAACACACCTGCAACATGTTCGTTTGTGCTAACATACTGGAGATTTATTGCTCCTATCTGCACCATATCACAGATGTAATGATATCGAATTTCTATGTGGTTTGACTTTTCATGGAACACATGGTTCTCTATCATCTTTATACAAATCTGGTTATCACATAGAATCATGGTTGCTTCCATCTCTAGATCGAATGGACATGTCAACAACTTCTGAAGCTATATGGCTTCACAACTGGCAGAACATGCAGCAATGTGTTCTACTTCTACCGTGCTGAGAGAAATACTTGATTGATTCCTGCTCTGCCATGAGATCATCGCTGACCCTAGATTAAAACAACATCTTGAAGTGTCATTTATGTCAGAGACACTTCCAGCCCAATCTGAATCGGTATAACCACTCAGTCTGAAGTCATGATCTACATTATAATTGAGACCAAACTCTAATGTACCCTTAAGGTACCTCATCACTTGTTTTTCAACAACTAGGTGAACATGTATGGGATTTACCAGAAATTGACTCAAGGTGTTCACAACAAAACATATATATGGCCTGATGTTCATCAAATACATCAACGATCCAATGATCTGTCTATACATCGTAGCATCAATCAATTCTGATGAAGTTTCAACGAGGAGCTTCAAATTTGTTTCCATGGGTGTATTCATGGATTTTCACTCCAACATATCAAACCTCTTCAGTATTTCAACTGCATACTTCCTTTGGTTAAGGAAGATCTTCTCTAGGCTCTGCCAGACCTCAAGACCTAAGAAATAGTGCATTAGGCCAAGGTCTTTCATCTCAAATTCTGCAGCGAGCTTCTTCTTACACTCAGTGATGATCTTTTCTTCTCTAGTTAGAAATAAGTCATCCACATACAACAACAATATAACAGGTTCATCATTCATAACCTTGAAGTAAAGGTTAGAATCTGCTTTACTCTTGGTAAAGCCCAAGCTAGTCGGGAAATTGTCAATTCTTCCATACTCAGCTCTAGGAATTTGTTTCAATCCGTACATAGTCTTCTTCAATCTGCATACATGAGTCTTTTTCCTTCAACTTCAAACCCTTGAGGTTGTTCTATATACACTTCCTCTTCTATGACATCATTTAAGAAATTTTTGTTCACGTCCATCTGGTGTAACTTCCATTTCATCTTAGCTGCAAGGGATGTGATGGTTTTGATTGAAGTGTATCTGGATACAGGAGAAAATGTCTATTCATAGTCAATGCCTTCCTTTTGAGAAAAGCCACGAGCAACAAACCTTGCTTTATATTCTCAATACTTCCATCATTAGCATGTTTTATCTTGTATAGCCATTTGGAAGATACCACATCCTTTCTCTTCGGTTGGGAACTATTTCCCATAAATCATTCTTTATAATGGATTGGTATTCTTCTGTCATGGCATCTACCCATTCTTTCTCTTGAATGGCTTCTTCAAAGAAAGTAGGCTCCTTCTCTAAGAGATCACACATCATAGCCATATAATTGGAGAATGGCTTGGGTTTCTTGACTTGTCTCATGGTTCCTTCAAGGGCACCATATTTATCTCCATCTTGAATAAGTTCCCTTGCTGAGGCTGGATTTCTCCTATGGGAGATCGTCATTTGGGGAGGTTCTTGAGATTCTATTATGTCATGATCTTCTAGAATCTGTTAAAATTAGTTCAGAAACTCACCATATCATACTCAGATTTCAGCCTCCAATTAAGTCTCAATAGTCAAGCATGAAAAATTTTACTAACTGCACTTAATGAGAAGAAACACTAAAATATATAGATCTGGAACTAAATCAGCAGCGGAATCATATACTAACAATGGACAAGATACACTTTAGGCACCATAAAAAATCTGGGTAAAACCCCAAGAAGAATAACACAGAAAAGAGTGACAAATTAAGGAGATTTCTTTATTAAGCTCCAGAGAAAGATACTGAGATAACAACAACCATTTACAGCAATAATAAAACAAAACCCAACTCAGAAAATGTGCATTTTCTACACTTAGAAAATTGTGCCAAAGAATCTAGAAATTTGTGCCAAGTCTCTACTTATAAAACTGCATAAAATTTCTATTATAATGTTGGACTGTACAACCTGTACTTCAGCATTAACATTCTTTGAATAGTGGGAATGAATTTTTGTACCAACATTAAAGGGAAACATAGATTTAAACCAACATTTTACCTTAAAATTAGAGCCATGATTTCAGTGCATACCTCAGTTATACTCTCTAGCAAATCCATACATTACGGATTCCTTTAACTGTTGTACGGTCATGTTCTATATTAACAACAAAAGTCTTGGGATGCATGCCCTCTTCCTCTCCTAAAATATGTGCCTCCCATGGATGTTGTTCTTCTCCTTCCTCCACGCTCAAAGATCTCTTGGGATGTGTGACCCTTCACCTCTCACAACTCTCTCTTCAAAGTGTGTGCCCTCCTCTCTTAATGAGCTGCCTTTTATCAACTTTTAATTGTAACTGCCCTAACTGTTGGTCTTCCAATGAGATTGAGGGTCAAGATTAGATCTTGCCCTCATGATATAAACGATCACGATTTAATCATTTTTTGAGGTCACTAAAGTCATTAAAGTGACTCAAAACATCATAAAGTCACTTTTACATTAAAAAATTAAAAGACCCAACTTTATAAAATCACTTTATAAAGTCACTTTATAAAAACACATTATAAAGTCACTAGGAGAAATTTTTCTTGGTCACTTCCGCATGTTGAGCATTGCCAATGTAGAAGTACCTCCAAGCTACCAAATTTCAACACTCCCTCTTAGCAAGAGAGGTACTTCTGGTATCACCACCATAATCTGCCTCCATCTCATCAGCTTCCATAGTTTCTCCCTCTGTACTAGAAGTCTTTGCTCCCTCTGAACAGGAAGCCACTACTCCCACTGCACTAGAAGCCTCTATTGCTACTTCTGTTGTACCACGAACTGAAGACATTCTCCTAGGAGACTGCACACTCTCCTGAGCATCCATCTATGTCGACTCATGTCTGTTGAGTCCTTTGAGAGTCCCGAAAGAAGATTGAATCCCATGTATCAACTCTCTCTCCCGTGCTACCTGCCAACTCTCTGACACATAATCTAAGTCAAGAAATCCACTGGACCCCAACACAGGTCTACCCAACAACCTATACAGGCCCTCATACTTGACACCAAGCATCATTGTTTTGTGAGAAGTTTCTCCCACAGGATATAGAAACCAATTTCCACCGTATAAAACAATTCCAAATCCACTCTCATCCAAAGCTGACACTGAGAGCACATTAACTATCAACTCTGGAATATATAACACCTCGGAAACCTCCAGAAGACCTCATGACTCTAGTTGGAATCTCACCCTTCCAACCCCCTTTACTGCAAGTTGTGGGTCGGCTCCACAATTCACTCTACAGTTTGATTCTATCTTTGTAAGATCAAGGAAAACTGACCTCAACCCAGTCATGTGCCAAGAAGCTCCATTATCCACAAACCAAGACTCAATTTCCTTGAACACTAGGCACCCACTGCCCACGAGACTAGTCATGAGATAAAACGCCTTCTTATATCTCTCAACAAACTCTGCAACTTATGTTGAAGCTGACACCTTTGGTTTCAATTTCTTATTCTTCTTGTTTGTACATTGACTAACATAGTGGCCAGTCTTGTGACATGCAAATCATTTCACCTTTCTCATGTCCTTATTCTTCTCATTTCCCTTTGCCACAAGAGAAACGTTCTTTTCCTCTGCACCATCCAATGCATTTTCCTGAGATCCCTCCTGGATCTCCTCATGTGTAAAATCATCCCACAGCCTGCTCCAGTCAGGGAGCTTCCTCTCCCTACCACACACTTGACGAAAACCTCCCACTCCTTGGTGAAGCCTTTGAGGGCTATCCACACCAACTCTGAG
This sequence comes from Picea engelmannii, assembly GCA_009831015.1. Lineage (NCBI taxonomy): Eukaryota > Viridiplantae > Streptophyta > Pinopsida > Pinales > Pinaceae > Picea > Picea engelmannii. Next base: position 719,307 of record ML785191.1, on the reverse strand, counting down.
TCAGGAATGACTTCTCCAATAGCTGCCAACTCGTCCTTCACCTATACAGCTTGGGTGAGGTAGGTGGCCACACTCTCTCCTTTGACCATCCTAGCTCCATGGAGTTGTCCTGGAGAGCCATTTTTCAGTTCTTGTTCTTAGCCTCAAACAAGCCTTTTAGTGCTTCCCACATTTCTTTGGTTGTCTTCTTCTCAGCCAAGTGTGGAATAAGTTGGTATTTGAACCCATCCAAGATGATTCTATGAGTCTTGGCTCCCTTCACCTCATGAACATAAAGATCTATGGGATCTGTAGTAGGTACAAGCACAATGGTGTTTGCAAACAACCACAATGTGTTCTCCTTGATAACATTGTTGATTCTAACCTTCCACTACAGGTAGTTGGAGATACCCTCCAGCCTATCTTCAAACCTGATGTTGGAAGTCATCTTTGTCCACCTGACAAAGAACCTTTTCTACCTTTATTCAAGAAAATACACCAGCAAATCACTTGTTGTCTCAAGTGCCAAAGTTTCCCACTGAACTTCAGAGCACATGCTCTGATACCATGTTAAAATTAGTTCAAAAACTCACTATATCATACCCAAATTTCAGCCTCCAATTAAGTCTCAACAATAAAGCATGAAAACTTGTACTAACTGCACTTAATGAGCAAAAACACTAAACAATATAGATCTGGAACTAAATTAGCAACAGAATCATATACTAACAGTGGACAAGATACACTTTGGGCACCATAAAAAATATGGGTAAAACCCCAAGAAGAATAACACAGAAAAGATTGACAAATTAAGGAGATTTCTTTATTAAGCTCTAGATAAAGATACAAATATAACAACACAACAATGATATAACAGAACCCAACTTAGAAAATGTGCCTCTTCTACACTCAGAAAATTGTGCCAAAGAATCTAGAAATCTGTGCCAAGTCTCTGCCTATAAAACTGCATAAAATTTATGTTATAATATTGAATTGTACAGCCTGTACTTTAGCATTAACATTCTTTTAACATTGGAAACGAATTTCTATACCAACAGTAAAGGGAAACATAGATTTATACCAGCATTTTTCTTTGAAATCATAGCCATGATTTCAGTGTATACCTCAGTTGTACTCTCTATCAAATCTGTACAGTACAAATTCCTTTAACTGTTGTACGGTCCTGTTCTATATTAGCAACAAATGTCTTTGGATGCATGCCCTCTTCCTCTCCTAAAAGATGCACCTCCCCTACATGTTGTTCTTCTCCTTTCTCCATGCTCAAAGATCTATTGGTATGTATGACCCTTCACCTCCCACAACTCTCTTCTCAAAGTGTGTGTCCTCTCCTAATGAGTTGAATTTTATCAATTTTTAATTGTAACTGCCCTAACCCTTGGTCTTCCAATGAGATTGATGGTCAAGATTAGATCTTGCCCTCATGAGATCAGCGGTCACGACTTAATCATTCATTTAGGTAACTTAATTCATTAAAGTGACTCAAAACATCATAAAGTCACCTTTACATTAAAAAATTAAAAGACCCAACTTTATAAAATCACTTTATAAAGTCACTTTATAAAAACACATTATAAAGTCACTAGGAGAAATTTTGCTTGGTCACTTCCGCATGCTGAGTGTTGCCAATGAAGAAGTACCTCCAAGCTACCAAATTTCAACAAAATCTCCTCATCAGGGGAAGTTATGACTTCCCTCACTGGTTCTGCAACTTTGGGAGCCACAAGTTCTTCTTCATGTACTTCTTTAAGCTGGCATCTTCTTGATTTCTTGAGTGTTGCATCTTCATCAAAGGTTACATCTCTGTTGATCTTAATATGATGGTAACCTGGTATGTATATTCTGAAGGCCTTGGAGACCTCACAGTATCCAAAAAATATTCCCTTCTTTCCTGAAGGGTCCAACTTGGTTCTCTTCTCTTTCGGAATGTGTACAAATACGGAACAAACAAATATTTTGAGATGGATTACTTCTGGCTTCTTTCCAAAGAGAATATCTTCAGGGGTCTTGAACCCAAGTGCACTATGGGAAAATATGTTATGTACATACATTGATGTTCTTGTTTCTTATTCCCATAAGTGCATTGGAAGATCTTGATCATGAATCATAGTCTTCACTACTTCCATTATAGTTATGTTCTTTCTTTCTGCTACACCATTTTGTTGAGGATTGTAGGGAGTGGTGACCTCCCTCTTGATTCCGACATATTTAAAAAAGTTTACAAACTCTTTTGAGGTGTATTCTCCTCCATTATCTGACATGATTATCTTGATCTTTCTTTCAGAGAGATTCTCTATCAAGGCTTTGAATTCCTTGAATTTACCAAACACTTCATCTTTTGATTTCAAAAAGTAAACCCAGGTTTTGCAAGAAAAGTCATCAATAAATGATACATAGTATACACACCCATTGATGGAGGTTGATGGCATAGTATACATCTGAGTGAATGAGCTCTAGGACTCCTTCTGCTTTATTGTCTCTCTTCGGGAAAGGGTTCTTGATGTTCTTTCCTTGTGCACATTCGTTGCACACACCTTCATGGTCAACCTTGAATTATGGTAGACCTGTGACTACCTTGATTACATATGGTAAATCCTTGTAGTTAATGTGAGCTAGTATTTTATGCCAAATTTTTCAAGGATTCACAATGGAATGAGTCAAGGCTGCTTCTAAGTGACCTTTTAGCTTATACAAGCCACCTTCTTCTTTTCCAATAACAATTGCTTCTTCCATGGTTTTTCCTTTAGGCCACATAAGAACTTTTCCATCTATGAAAGCAAATCTGAAGCCTTTCTTATCTAAATTTGGGATAGAAAGTAAGTTCTTTGTCAAACCTGGTACGTATAGTACATCCTTCATCTTCATTGGGGTTCCTAAATCAAGTTTGTAATTTGATTCTCCTACTCCTTTGATAGGGTACTGATAATCGTCTCCAAGTGTAACTTTCTAGGGAAAGTTCTTTTCTGTAAGGCAAGAGAGAATGTCTCTTTGACCTATCATGTGCTTGGAAGCACCAGTGTCTATGAGCCAAGTGTCCTCACCAGGTGACACTATTAATCCTGAGAGGGCAGAGATTAAGAGATAGTCTTCAATCTTTTATTTTATCATCTTTGTGAGTGGCTCTTCATCTTCAACTTTGTGGGCATGGTGCCTCTTGTTTCTCTTCTTGTATTCTTCTCTTCTACCTAGACAATTATTAGCAATATGTCCCATCTTGTCACAATGGTAACATTTGTAGGATGAGAAATCTTTTTCTCTTCTTTGACCTTTCTTAAACTTATGGAATCTCCTTGGAGGGTGAGATTCTTTATGTATGAATTTGTTTGGGGGTTGAGACTCCTTATGTTGATGAGTTTCTTTCTGTAAGTAAGACCTCTTCCTTCCTCCTTTAGTATGAGCAGCTAGGGCTTGATCTTCATCTCCTTGTAGTATTTCTTCTTTGTTAGTTACTCTTGCTTCCTCTTGAACGCATTCTTCCCAAAGATCGTCAAACTGTAGCTTCTCCTTTCTGGCATAAATAGTTTGGATGAATGCATCCCAAGGTCTTGTGAGACCATTAAGGGTTGTCATTATGAGTTTGTATTCATCTAGAGTATCACCAATTGCTTCTATTTGTTGCATGAATTGTGATATTCTAGATAAATACTCTTGAATTGTTTCTACTTTTTGCATCCTTGTATTTTTTAGTTGAGTTCTTAGATTCATCTTCTGGTTGATGTTCTTTCCTTCGTACATACTGGTTAGGGCATTAAACATTTCTTTTGGAGTCTTCTTTGAAGCCACTTGATGATCCAGGTGGATATTGGTGGCCACCCACCTTCTCCAACTGTCCCAAAACATGTTTCTGGCAATTTTGGTAATTTACTATTTTTAGCAGTTTTTAACTTTCGGGGCCATTTTTAGCAGTTTTTAACTTCCGGGGCCATTTTGAGGCCCTAAACGATGTTTTTTGAGAAAACGGGGAGCAACATGGATCGTAGATTGATGTTTCTCACCCAAAAGTTGTAGTTCTCGGATAGATATTTCCAACGAGCTATCATACGCCTAAAATGGAGATCGTATGCAAAAGTTACGACCTGTCCATGTTGCTCACCCAAAAGTTGTAGTTCTCGGATAGATCTTTCCAACAAGCTATCATACGCCTAAAATGGAGATCGTATGCAAAAGTTACGATCCCAGGAAGTTGATGCACCAACTTACCCAAACGGGGCCCACATGACTTTTGGCGCTTCATCTCCTAGGGTTAGGTTTTTTTGGATGTCTAGGGTTTTTGGAATTCCTGCTTATTGTAAAAAGGCCTTCAGAGCCTCATTGGAATCATATTCTTGTGAATGCGAGTAGTCGTTACATCTCTTCTCAGAGATAAGCTGCCACCATTCTATAAAGTCTTTCACTCTATATTTTACAGTCTCTGTACATTTATTTCATTAATAGAAATCGTGTATTACTGTATATCCATGTTTATGGTTGCATCTCTGATACATTTCTATCATATTATTGAATATCTGCGATATCTCTATGCATTTCTTTATTATATCTCCGATCTCATTTCGTACCGAAAATAATCTGGATCAGTGGTATCAGAGTAGG
>ML785191.1:698596-712397 GCA_009831015.1 Picea engelmannii | reverse complement strand
CGGGGCCATTTTGAGGCCCTAAACGATGTTTTTTGAGAAAACGGGGAGAAACATGGATCGTAGATTGATGTTGCTCACCCAAAAGTTGTAGTTCTCGGATAGATATTTCCAACGAGCTATCATACGCCTAAAATGGAGATCGTATGCAAAAGTTACGACCCGTCCATGTTGCTCACCCAAAAGTTGTAGTTCTCGGATAGATCTTTCCAACGAGCTATCATACGCCTAAAATGGAGATCATATGCAAAAGTTACGACCCCAGGAAGTTGATGCACCAACTTACCCAAACTGAGCCCACAAGACTTTTGGCGCTTCATCTCCTAGGGTTAGGTTTTTTTGGATGTCTAGGGTTTTTGGCATTCCTGCTTATTGTAAAAAGGCCTTCAGAGCCTCATTGGAATCATCTTCTTGCGAATGCGAGTAGTCGTTACATCTCTTCTCAGAGATAAGCTGCCACCATTCTATCGAGTCTTTCACTCTGTATTTTACAGTCTTTGTACATTTATTTCATTAATAGAAATCGTGTATTACTGTATATCTGTGTTTATGGTTGCATCTCTGATACATTTCTGTCATATTATTGAATATCTGCGATATCTCTGTGCATTTCTTTATTATATCTCCGATCTCATTTCGTACCGAAAATAATCCGGATCACTTGAGGAATCAAGTGATCTTTAATAGAATCTGCAATGATTCTTTTGGCCCTAACTGTGTCCTTTTGATGTTTTTCTTTAGCTGTAGCATCGTTAGGTTCTGGTACATCTTCTTTAATGAATCTTGCTAGGTCATTCTCTTCAAGAATGAGTGCAATCGTATACTTCCAGGCATGGATTTTTTCCACACCTTCTAGCTTGTCAGCAAGCTTAGTGCTTGCAGACATCTTTACCCGGAGCTAGGAAAATGACCAAAAGTTGAAAATGCTCATAATTTAATTTTGAACTAACTAGGAGGTGCTCTTGGATGAGGCGAGTAGCCTGGTGCAATTAGATTTCAGAAAATCCAATTTTTTCCCCTTCAAACTTGACCATCAAAATTTTGGACTAGTACTTCTGGTACTGGTTCTGGTTTCCTGGTTTTCTAGGACTTCTGGTTTTTTGGTACTTCTCATTTTCTGGTTTTTTGATACCAGTGAAAACTAGCGTTTCACTTTTCGGGAGTTTTATCCACTGAAAAAGTGTGTTGAGGCTGCCAAATAGTTTGCTAGGCTAGGGTGCACTTCCTTGATGAGTTTTAGGCTGAAATTCATCTTCAATAGAAAACCCTAATTTTCTTGTACGGCAACAATGACGTTTTTTCTTATCTAGTGAAAGATGCTCTCTTCAGCTGAGATCTGATACCATGTTAAGGTTTAAGCTATCAAGTTTATTTTCAATTTACTAGATAACCATAGCATAGATAGGATCACTAAGAGAAACACAATCACAAGATACGCAACATTTATCCTGGGAAACTCTCATGGGGGAGAAAACCCAACAAAAAATTCCTTAATATAGATAATCAATACAATGCCAAGAAAATAAACCAAAACACTAGAGAATATCCAACACTGAGCAATGTGCCTCTCTCTTCCTTCTTCTCCCAACTACAGCTACCAAACTTGTGCACTAGATGAGAGAATGAGTGAGTGAGATAATGAGGCTTTGGCTTCCTTTATTTATACAAACTAGCAAGCGTTGGAAAGGTGTCTCTTCACTGGGCAGGGCCAACTTGTCTTCTTAGTAGTTAAAACCACTTTAATTAGCCTCGGGGTGACTTCTTAATTTGCACAATATATTTAGGGTTTGACCAATCCACAAAAGGGGATTTGGGAAATTACAATGCCCGATATGATCAATCCACAAAAGGGGATTGATCTAATGAATAATAACTCAATAATAAATAGAATACTCTTTGCAGTTATAATATTTCAATAGATATGCATACCATTTCCATGCTATGGTATTGGTATTGGTATTGGTATGGTATGGTATTGGTATGCAATGGTATGATATTGGTATGGTATTGGTATGGTATGGTATGGTATGGTATTGGTATGTTATGCTATGGTATGTTATGGTATTGGCATTCGTATTGGTATGGTATGGTATTAGTATTGGTATGGTATTGATATGGTATTGGTATGCATGTCATTGTCAATGCATACCATTGTCATGCAATGGTATGCAATGTGTAACACACCCACGACGGGGCATAAATAAAAAAATATATTTTTCCTCAATTAGTCGAATCCTTCATCCATGGTCTCTAATCATGGTCAATGGACCTTCAAAATTCCCCAGCTGAAGCATTTCTTTGGTTCCCTACTGGAATCTATAAGAAATCGATCCACGGATCTTCTGTGAACCTATGGTCCAGATCAACTCGCGAGTTCTCACGATTATGTCTTTGACTTTCCTAATTTTTGAGTCAGCAAAATGTTGATCTCCTGCCATGTGTCCTCTCCTGATGGACGACTAGGATTATTGTGGCTCCCAGATCCTCGGGTATTCTCCTCTTGACTTCTTCGCAGGTGTGACCTTGGCAATGACCATGCGATTGTGGGCATGGCCACAAGCGGTTTGGAGTCAAACTACTTTTGGGCCCACAATCTTCCTCAAGTCTCCATGTGTCCTCTTGACGAAACCATGGTTTGGATTTTGGCCCACCCTTGATATTTTAAAGTTCGCGCAACTCCTCTCCCCGCAATGCTACGGGATTGTCGATCTCGCGATCTTGACGATATTGTCTAAATCGATAGTTCAGATCTGCGCCTCTCAAATATACGGACCAACTATGTCCCTCCTAGATCAACGACAGTGATCTCTTCGCAATTTCGGACTTCAAGGTTTTGAAATCTCAAACCCTACTTCTTTTGTACTTCAACCTTCTAGAGATGAGGATCTGCAGAAACCTGTATTGCTTGATCAATGGTATTACTTCCACTTTGGGTGTTTGACCATTCAACCCAAATCAACGGTCCTCCAACCCTCTTCTCAATCGACGGTCGAGATCTCCTTTGGGTTTCGGACTTCTGAGATCTGAAATATCAAACCTTTTTCCCCAATGACTTTCATCCGAAGGCTACAATCCTCTGACGCATGTCCTCTTGATCTAAATATCGAGGATTACTTTGGGTCTTCACCCGGAGCTCACAGATTTGTGCCACGTGCCCTCCGAATCCAACATCTAGGAATCACTTCAGGACTTTACCCAGAGTTCATGGATTCTCTCCACGTCTCATCTAGATCTGACGGTCTAGATTTTCCTCGGTTCTTCGGCTCTTCGGGCTTCGGGAATTTCAACTCCCCACTGGAACTCTCGAAGTGTTTTTCCCAAAATATCTTATCTATTGACACGTTTCTCTTGTCGGACAATGGACAGGATCCACTTCGGCTCTTCGACTCTTCGGGCTTCAGAATTTTCAAGCTTCTACGCTCTCATCACTTCTTAAGTGCATTCACCTGGAGATTCCAATCTATCGACACATACCCCTCCTGGCGATCAATGGCCAGGACCTACTTCAGGTCTTTACCCGGAGTCCATAGACTTATGCCATCTATCTTTTGTATCCGACGGTTGACATTTACTTCGAGTCTTCAGAGTTCTCAAACCTCAACCTTCTCCTTACTTCGAAGTGTGAGGATCTCTGTCGCGTGTCCCTCTGAATCAGACGACTGAAATTCACTTCGGATTTTCGGGGTGAAAAAATATCAACTCTCAACCTTTGCTCCCTCTGAAAGCTCGTGATCTGTCACCACACATCTCTCTAGATATGACGATCCAGATTCACTCCAGACTACGTGTTTCGGGAGTTTCAACTCTCAACTAAAACCTTTGAAGTGATTCTTCCTAGAGCCTCAGATCTGTTGAGATGTACCTCCCCTGTCGACCAACTGTCAGGATTTACTTCGGCGATTTCAAACTCTCCTTGACCACAAGCTCTCGCTCAGGGATTGTGGATCTTGCACCACCTGTCCCTCTTGGTGATGAATGACCCCACTTCACTTCAGGACTTAGGGACTTTTTCCAATCAACCCTCATGTGCACACAAAGGTTGAAACTCGTGCACTTTACCTTAGATCGGATGACTATCGTCCCCTTGCACTCAAATATGATGGTTCACTATGATTGCGGGGCCCCAACGTTCATGCTCTTTATCAGAGAGCTCAACCTCCAATATCTGGAAATTACTCGCCCAACTCGTTCTAACCAGAGTCGTTGATCTTCCATCCCGACTATATCAACGGCGTTGGTGAATAGCGGGTTGCGAACTAGCACATCCGCTAATTTCACCTTCACACTCTACAATGATTCCCCACCCTCAATCTCTATTCATAGATTGACAATTCACAGTGATTGCGGGGTCCAACCTCCACAATCTGGGAAGTACTCGCTCGACTCTAGTCTAATCCTAGTCGTTGATCTTCCATTCCCAACGAGATCAACGATGTGGGTTGATTGTGGGCCGTGAACTAGCATGTATGCTAATTTCATCTTCGTGCTCCACAATGATTCCCAACCAAAGGAACCTTCTCTTTCGATACTTCAACCTCGTTACTCTTCCTGAACTTTTTTAGCTCTAAAAGGCTTAAGATCTTGGCGCTCTTCCTCCTAAACTTAACACTTGGAAGGGTTCTTCCGCGCACCCCTCACACTCATTCCTCAACTCTAGAACTTGATTGATTCTTGGTCTTTGCCTACCTCGCAGACATCCTGTGCATACATGTACTATCTATCATGATCTTTAACAAACTCCCTCCTCCAAGGGACTCAGAGTGACTGGGAGTGTCTACATGTGTACGTGAAACTGTGCCTAAGGTCGATGAACTCACAGTTCATGGATCTAACTTAAGACACCACAGGGCGCAAGCATTTACAAATACAAAACATGTACAATCCATATAATTTCTTACTTTCCTAATTACACAATCAAGCAGACACCAAAAAGGGATACAGTATAAATCATTAAGCAAACATATCCATCCCTGGATCATTCACAGTATATTTATACAATTACAACTCAATTTCACAGGGGTATGAGAATGCTTATTTATTACAAGTTGCATCCAATTAATTGAATGTGTGTGTGTGCCTTTCATCCCAACCATAGGCTCAGAGGCATTCATTCTTAGCACTCTATCCACCCCCATGCCAATCCATGATATCACTAGGGAATTTACGCCATCTCTCAGAGAAACTCTCTCTGTCACAATGACCCTGTAAGGTTTATCAGATGCTTCCTCAGCATCAAGCTCGCGTTCGAGTCCTTCAGGCCATGTTCTCGGCACTTCTTTGGGTTCACACATCTACCTTACGAGCTTGTGCTCTCGTCCCCATGTCTCTGTATGTATCTTACCTTCTCTCCTCTGGAAGGTTTTCCAACCTGTCATGTTCCTTCTATCAGAAGGAAGCTCGGGTCTGCAGGTCTCTGTGGTACTTTGAGTTGGCATCCTGCAGCTAGACCATGTTTCCATTCATGGGGGTGGTTGATGATTCAACCATCGGTCCTTTATTCATTAACTAATTTCTTTCCTCTAGAGATATCATGCCTCATACTTCAAGTCTTCACCCCCAACAGTCAGTTATGGGTAGTTTAACAATAATACATTTACATTGTCTATATCCCTTAGCATGGTAATCCTATTTTAAGATTAATTACAAGTTGGGGGAAACTGGGTGTTACAATTCCCTCCCCCTTAAAGGAACATCGTCCTCGATGTTCTTTCTCAAAAACACTTGTCATGCCTTTCTCATTCAGCTATTTCAGAAATCTTGATCTTTCTCTCTCCGTCAGGTCCTTTTTTAGACCCTTAATCTTTGTCACCTGCTTTCAGCAATTCTTGGACAATCAAGCACGTTAATCATAGTCTTATGCGAAAACATTGCATAAAAATTTCTAGGAAAATTTTCATAATCTTAGCACAATAATTATCTGTGCAGTTTGTGGATTTGTATCTGCATAGTTGTTTTGTTACCTAGGCTCATTGTTTTTCCTTGACATACCCATTGGGTGCATGATCCCAATCAATAGTTTACAATAGCTATCAAGGTTTCATCTTCTTTGCGATCACTCACCCTCCTGGCCCAAGCTCAGGCATCCCCTTCTCTACTATACAGTCCCTTGGGCAATCCATCTTGCCTTGCCAAGGTTTTCTCGCACGGGAATAACTACCCACCGTGTGCATGATCCCAATAGTTTACAAGAACTATTAAGGTCTCCTCTTCCTTGCGGTCACTCACCCTCCAAGCCCAGGCTCAGGCATCCCCTTTACTACTATACAGTCCCCCAGGTGATCCATCTTGCCCTGCCAAGGTTTTCTTGCACATAAATAATTCCAGAGACTCTATCGAGTCTTACAGTGAGGTGTCCCTCGGACTTGCTCCACCGAGGCATCCCTCTAGCTTGTGTTACCTCAACACAATATATTCTAGGTGATCATGGCTTACCACGGGGTTCTCATGGCTCAGCAGTAGCTATTTTTCATGCTTTTACAGCTTGACAGCCTTCTGACTCAGCTAAAGTTAGGGACGAAGGTTACACTCCTTCTCCTAACTCGATCATAGATAGGAATGAAGGTTACTCTCCTTCTCCCAAGTCAGTATTTATTTCATGTGATCGGATTATACTCTTTCTCACCCATATCATAGACATATAAAAATTCACGAGACATCATCATAAATTTTAAATTCAAAATTTTCTTGTAAATCTGTGACCCACAGATATCCAAATTCCACGTTTTGTCTCCATATTTGTTTCGCACAGGAAACATATTCATAATTATTGGACTTTCCTTCCCATAGCAGTTTGGATCAGTAGGCAATTGGTATTCCTTATGGATTACAATGCTGCCATAGTCAAGACTCCTTTGCTTCCTGCACTTTCGACTTCAATCAACCAAACAAATTGTTAGTTTCCATGCATATACATTTTATTGCACCTTTATAACGTCATCGTAAACAATTTCAGAATCATGCATACAAACAATCAAATTCACTTTTTCAAAAAGGAGATACCATTCCTTGTAGTTTGGCTCAGTAGGCAATTGGTCTTCCTTATGGGCTTACAATACTGCCATATCCAAGACCCATTTTCTCCTGCAATTTCAACATTCCTCAGCCAAACAAATTGTTAGTTTATCATGCATCCATGTATATATATCTATATTCAAAACCATGCATACTAATAGTTCATCTCATCTGTATAAACATGAAAAGGGAATCCCACTCCTTTCATGTGCCTTATTTGAACATTTTAAAGGATCTAACGAATGTGCCAGTATTCACGGCCACATTCATACCCAATGCACTCTTGCATTGATTTCAAGTTTGTCACACTTTATGACAGGTTCTTGGCCATGGCGTGTTGGAATTTAACCAACCTCTTCACCACATGGCTTATTCATTTTCATTCACTCTTACAGTAGGACAATGCTCCCTGTTATAGGACGATCACGATTCCAAATCAGTACACATGAAACTCAAAAGTTTCACATGAATGCCTTTAATCATTCTTCCTTCATTAATAACCAAGGTGCCAAAACTTATGGCCACCCAATTTGTTTTCCTTCCACGCTTACATAATGTAAGTAAAACATTGGAAGGTCCTCCTTCCTTACTGAAAATTCCATTGTCTGTCCTTTATGTAAACATGCATTTTCTTGAAGAAATTCCATTCAATGTGTTATCTATGAGCACTTTTGTTTCCAATAGTTCCTTGATTGGTCCATGTATTCATGACATATCAGTTCATGAATTTTTCTGAGGATTACAATCAGTCTTTACTACTAGAGTTTCACGCCTCCATCATTCAGGTTCTCCTTCCTAAATCATACCGTACTTGGGTATCCAAGGCATACAACTGCCTTTCAACACTTCATACATAACATTAAGACCGTAAAACATTTCAGAAGGGATTCTTACCCAATCCCTTCATACTTTGTGCCACATAGGCATTTATATTGGTTATGGATGCTAGCACCCCCTCTAAAATTACCCCATCAGTGGTGCTCCATGGGGACTTTTAAAGTCCCTTCAACAATCTTTCAACAAGAACCTTCTCATAGTCATCTTCTAATTAAGGTTGTTCATTATTGGAAACTATCTTTCTCAACAATTCCAATCTTATTTCTTTCTACACATGACATACATCATAAGCACATTAGTCATCATGTAAATCAAAATGCAAGTACCATAGCATTGAAATTAATAAAATATTTTAAAACATGTACTAGCATATCTGTATGCACTTCATCACATTATCCTTAATGTTTTCATGAGTGCAACACAACAGTTCTCAATCGTTTTTACAGAAATACAACCATCATCACTATGGTGTCAAAACATTTACTTTCATCGGCGTACTAGCTTTCTCATCCCATAGAAAAACATAATACACGGCAAGAAAAGAATTGAGGGCTCTCCCCTTCTTTAAATTCTTTCTACATTGCCTGGGAATTTTCAGTCCAGCTGAGTTATTTCTAAGGACTCGTTGTCTTTTCTCTGCTTTTGCAATTCTACTCCTTGTTGGGATCTTCCTACTCCTTTCCTTGAGCCGCCTTGGTTAGGCCTCACCCTAACCCTTTTTGGAATACAGCAACATGCTTTAATAGAAAAAATTTTGTTCATAATGGATCATGAACCTGTGCATCCAACACATTACCATTCGGTTATCGAAATGGTCAATATCCATTTATTAGTCTTCTACCCATTACATGATGTTTTTCAAAATGTAACCAGGATTCTGGTATATATATATGTATTCATATAAACTTGTGGCTTACTGCTTAATTCTCAACAGTCATTAAGGTTGTGACTTTGTTTCCTGACAGAGTCTTCACACAGTTACTCCATAGGGAAATTCCTTCATCATGCAACTTCCTTATTGCATATCCATAACTATCGGTGCTAGACTCAAGATTGAGTTAGCTTTTACCTGTTTACAAAATATTCCTTAAGGAGTATAAACATGCATCTTTGTCATTTACCTAATTATGTATCCATACGTATTCTGGTTTTGTTAACTTACATCCATGATGTATTTAACCATATTCATAATCCTAAGCCTGCATGTAGTTGTCATGGGTATATTTCACAACCCACATACATCTTTACTTTTAAGATCAGTCAACTCAGGATTATTCACAATCCTTCTCATGTGATCTCCAAGGCAGAATCAATTGCCTCTTATTATGACAACAAAGCATCCTTGCTCATCTACTCTTTTTTCTATTTACACTAATCTTTCCTTGAGGGAATGGAACACATTCCCCTTAAGCTATCATTGAAAACATAACTTTCATGACTCTTCAGAATGGAGTCAACCATGCATCCATGGTATTCATTCAATCTTGGAAAGTGTTATGCTAGCCTCACGTTTCACTCATCAGAGAAACCATATTGGGCCTTTAGTATACTTATACTCTTACATCATACATGTGCATCACTTGCACATTTAATATCATTCGTACCTAACTGGTATTAATATCAGGCTTCATATCAAGAAGCTTCATAATGCATTAATTCCATGCACTCAAACATATACACACAGCTCAAACATTCATCATGAAATCCCATTGCTTACAACTTTTCCATGTCATTTACACACATGGACATATCAGGCTTCTATATCCTTTTTCCAAGGATCTTCCAAGCATCCTTATGATCATGTATACACATTTTTGTATAAGTAGGTGTATCTATTGCACCTTTTTACCTAATGCATTCACTTGATAGTTTAATTTCATCATTAGTGTCCTTTAGTTTGAGATTTCAGTCACTTACATGACTAATCTCACAGTCACGTCTCATGTTGATGTTTCCTTCTCTCATGGATATAACCAACCAGGGTCACTTTCATATTTATGCGATAACGTCTTAGCAAGAAAACCTCCTTGCCTCAGTGTCCATAGGGTCTTACCCATCTTACTTTTCTCTGGTCATGAGGAGTTATATACCCCAATTTTAATATAAAGCAGTAACTATAACTGCCAAGGATCCTACCTAATCCTATCAGATTCCTTTAAGTCCACAAAGGTATTAACCATTATACAATCCACCATCATCATTGCCTGAAGTTCCAACTACCCATGCTTAGAAGCAGTGTTACGAACACCAGGTCATCCGTCCTTCGGGCTTCAGCTGCCCTTGACATAACCTTGCCACCTTCAGCTATCCACATTCAAGTCTTATTATAAATGTTAATTAGCATATCCCTACTCTGGTAAGAGTAGTCATCACTTTGACAAGGGCTAAAGAATTTCTTCTGCTGAAATTCAACAAGAATTCCCAAATCACAGGTTCAATCTACAGTCCTTCTTCTCAAGGAGTAAATGCAGATAACAATATCTCCTTACGCGACTCGTACATGAGCCCAAGCAGGCCAAGTGTTGTAACCATGCTCTGATACCAATTTGTAACACACCCACGATGGGGCATAAATAAATAAAAAATTGTTTTCCTCAATTAGTCGAATCCTCCATCCATGGTCTCCAATCCTGATCAATGGACCTTCAAAATTCCTGAGCTGAAGCAGTTCTTCAGTTCCCTACTAGAATCTCTAAGAAATCAATCCACGGGTCTTTCATGATCCTACGGTCCAGATAAAATCGTGAGTTCTCATGATTCTTCCTTTGACTTTCCTGATTTTTGAGTCAGCGAAACGTTGATCTCCCGCCACGTGTCCTATCCCGATGGACGGATAGGATTGTTGTGGCTCCCATCTCCTTGAGTATTCACCTCTTGAATTCTCCATAGGTGTGACCTTGGTGATGACCATGCAATTGTGGGCGCAGCCACAAGCAGTTTGGATTCAAACTAGTTTTGGGCCTGCAATCTTCCTCAAGTCTCCACGTGTCCTCCTGACGAAACCACAGTTTGGATTGTGGCCCACCCTCGATATTTTAAACTTCACGCAACTCATGTCCCCACAATGCTATAGTATCGTCAATCTCGTGATCTGGACGATACTGTTGGAATCGACGGTTCATATCTGCGCCTCTCAAATCTACGAACCAGTTGTGTCCCTCCTAGATCAACGGATGTGATCTCTTCGCAATTCCAGACTTGGAGGTTTTGAAATCTCAAACTCAGCTTCTTCCATACTTCAACCTTCTAGAGTTGATGATCTACAGACACTTATCCTGCTCGATCAATGGTCTTGCTTCCACTTCGGGTGTTTGACCATTCAACCCAAATCAACGGCCCTCCAACCCTCTTCTCAATCGACAGTCGAGATCTCCTTCGGGTTTTAGACTTCTAAGATCTCAAATCTCAAACCTTTTTCCCCAATGACTTTCATCTGAAGGCTACAATCATCTGACGTGTGTCCTCCTGATCTGATGATCGAGGATTACTTCAGGTCTTCACCTGGATCTCAAAGATTTGCGCCACGTGTCGTCTGAATCCAACGACTAGGAATCACTTCGGGACTTTACCCAGAGTTCAGGGATTATCGACATATCTCCTCTGGATCTGATGATCCAGATTCTCCTCAGTTCTTTGGCTCTTCGGGCTTCGAAAGTTTCAAGCTTCTACGCTCTTGTTTCTTCCAAAGTACATTCACCTGGAGATTTTGATCTATCGACACGTACCCCTCCTGGCGATCAATGGCTAGGACCTACTTCGGGTCTTTACCCGAAGTCCATAGACTTACGCAACTTATCCTTTGTATCCGACGGTTGATGTTTACTTTGGGTCTTTGGATTTCTCAAACCTCAACCTTCTTCTTCCTTCCAATTGTGTGGATCTCTTCCGCGTGTCCCTCTGAATCGGACGACTAAAATTCACTTCAGATTTCCATGGTTCTCGGTCTCTGCCTGCCTCGCAAAGAGCCTGTGCATACGTGTACTATCTCTCCTGAGCTTTAACAGACTACCTCCTCGGACTCGGAGCGACTAGGAGTGTCGACATGCGTACATGAAACTGTGCCCAAGGTTGATGAACTCACAGTTCATGGATATAACTTAAGCCACCACAGGGCGCAAGCATTTACGAATACAAAACATGTACAATCCATATAATTTCTTACTTTCCTAATTACACAATCAAGCAGACACCAAAAAGGGATACATTATAAATCATTAAGCAAGCATATCCATCCATGGATCATTCACAGTATATTTACACAATTACAACTCAATTTCACAGGGGTATGAGAATACTTATCTATTACAAGTTGCATCCAATTAACTGATTGTGTGTGTGCGCCTTTCCACCCAACCATAGGCTCAGAGGCATTCATTCTTAGCACTCTGGCCACCCTCGTGCCAAACCATGATATCAATAGGGAATTTATGCCATCTATCAAAGAAACTCTCTCTATCACAGTGACCCTGCGAGGTTTATCAAATGCTTCCTCAACATCAAGCTTGTGTTCGGGTCCTTCAGGCCGTGTTCTCGACACTTCCTTTAGGTTCGCACATCTCCCTTACGAGCTTGTGCTCTATTCCCCGTGTCTCTGTATGTATATTACCTTCCCTCCTCTTGAAGGTTTTCCAACCTGTCCTATTCCTTCTGTCAGAAGGAAGCTCGGGTCTGCAGGTCTCTGAGGTACTTTGAGCTTACATCCTGCAGCTAGACCATGTTTCCATTCATGGGGGTGGTTGATGATTCAACAACCAGTCCTTTCTTCATTAACTGATTTCTTTACTCTAGAGATATCATGGATCGTACTTCAAGGCTTCACCCCCAACAGTAAGTTATGGGAAGTTTAACAATAATACATTTACATTGTCTGCATGCCTTAGCATGGTAATCCTATTTTAAGATTAATTACACGCTGGGGGAAACAAGGTGTTACACAATGGTATTGGTATCGGTATGCAATGGTATGGTATTGGTATGGTATTGGTATTGGAATTGGTATTGGTATTGGTATGGTATGGTATGGTATGGTATTGGCATTGGTATTGGTACGGTATTTTTATTGGTATGGTGTTGGTATGCATACCATTGCCATGCAATGGTATGCAATGGTATCGGTATTGGTATTGGTATGCAATGGTATGGTATTGGTATGGTATTGGTATTGGTATGGTATGGTATGGTATGATATTGGTATGATATGATATGATATGGTATGGTATTGGTATTGGTATTGGAAATGGTATTGGTATTGGTATGGTATTGGAATTGGTATTGGAATTGGTATTGGTATGGTATTGGTATAGTATCTGTATGCATATCATTGTCATGCAATGGTATTGGTATTGGTATGCAATAGTATGGTATTGGTATGGTATTGGTATGGTATGGTATGGTATGGTATGATATTGGTATTGGTATTGGTATTGGTATTGGTATTAGTATGGTATGGTATGGTATTGGTATTGGTATGGTATAGAATGGTATTGATATTCATATCATTTCCATGCAATTGTATGCAATGGTATTGGTATTGGTATGCAATGGTATTGGTATTGATATGGTATGGTATGGTATTGGTGTTGGTGTTGGTGTTGGTGTTGGTGTTGGTATGGTATTGGTATCGGTATGCTTATCATTGCCAATGCATATCATTTCCATGCAATGGTATTGGTATTGGTATGCAATGGTATGGTATTGGTATGCAATGGTATGGTATGGTATGGTATTGGTATTGGTATTGGTATGGTATGGTATGGTATGTTATTGGTATTGGTATTGATATGGTATTGGTATGCATATCATTGCCAATGCATACCATTGCATATCATTGCTAATGCATACCATTGCATATCATTGCCAATGCATACCATTGCCATGCAATGGTATGGTATTGGTATTAGTATGGTATGGTATGGTATGGTATGGTATTGGTATTGGTATTGGTATGGTATGGTAT